>MU188048.1:0-49907 GCA_016904865.1 Pissodes strobi | reverse complement strand
GGCTCCAATTTTAAAAAATATTTCACGGTCGTGATAAGAAGTAGAGAAGAATGAAAAAAACACCACTTGCATTCTCACATTGCAGCCAAGTGCCATAAAATAGTATACAGATGAGTCAAGAGCTGACCAGGGGACTGGAACCGAACTAATTTCTCCGAAGCAATGGGAGAACACCCGAACATATTCCAGATGGAAATTAACGATATAGGAAGATGTGCGCAATTCAACCTCGCCAGAAGCTATAGGAAGAAAGATATTGTCATCTTGTCAGACAGTCAAGCAGCCATCAAAGTGCTGAGCTCACCAACAATCAGCTCCAGAATGGTAGGGGAATGCCTAGATAGGCTAAACGAACTAGGCAAGAATAACAAACCAACCATTCAATGGATACCAGGACATGCTGGGATAGAACGAAAAAGCAGACGGAAAGTTGGAAAAATTAGGAGCACAGACTCAGCTTTTAGGATCGGAACCTTTCTGTGCCATAGGGATGCATACCTACAAGGAAGAATTCAGGAAAGAAGAGCGAACCAAATGGATCAGTCTATAAGTACGTCTTCCAAGGTTAAGGCAATCAAAGACGTTTCTAGAGCCCCCCTAGGAAGATCAAAAATCTTTTAACACAGAGTCAGAACAATCTCCGCATCCTTACCGGCTTTCTTACGGGCCACTGCCGGTTGAGAAGGCACCTGAAAGGAATAAAAATTGAAAACGAGGACAGTTGCCAGTTCTGTGAGGAGAGCGAGGAAACCCCGGAACACCTTCTTACGGAGTGCGAGGCGGTCGCAAATAGGCGTATGGCCTGCGTCAGGTTCTGCAGGAGGAACTTCCATCCACAGAACCATCCAGAATACTTTCTTTTATAAAAGCACTGAAGCTGGATGAGGTACTCTGTTTGAAAATCACATCAACGGAAGGGGGCCACGATAGATCTATACAGATCGCAGTGTACTAATACTCCCTTAAGACCATTCATTCGTTCATATCCTCGAAGAAAATATCAAGATGCTCCTTGGTCCCCCTTTTCCAACCTTTTCAGTTATTAAAATGTTGCTACGTATATGTTTTAGAATTCCTGTAAGGAAACCAGATCGTTTTCTTAATTAAATCTGATAAAATCCTATTTGAAAATCTCAATGAGTGAGATTTTGATCATGGAAGACCATAGTCATATTCATATATTAGACATAAATAAAATAATGAATGTCTTTTCTCAAATTCAAATGCGAAAACAAATCTTTAATACTTATAGATTTTTAGGCAACTATTTGTGTCTTTGCTCTATTAACTTTTATGTGTATAATGAAACAGCTTCCGTTTTGTTTGAATATTTTATTATATGCACTTATTAATATATTATATTTTTTAAACCACATGGGTGAGAATGGCTATTTCTCTTAACTTAAAAATTATGGTATTTTTTGGCTAATTCATGTTTAAGTTTTTTTTTTAATTTAATTTTGTCTTTTTTCTCGCCTATCCAAAAACAGTTATTTTTTTATTGAAATGAAGACGAATTTAAAAATAATACAAAAACTTAAGTCCAACCTTAATAGAAAACATTATAAATAATATTATTAGCTTGAAAGTTAAAAAGAAAACATGTATGGGTGCCGAGTAGGGAATCCAATCCCAGGATTAGGGGATCGCGCGATTAATAAACCCCCGAATTTTTTCATTAAGTTTTGTTATTCCCTGAGCTCCGATGAGAAATTTTTGAAGTTCATTTAAAATGTTGCTCTTTTACTTTTGCTCTCGCTACCTTACTTCTCGCAACCTTACTTCCAGTGTCGCTACTTGACAGATGTGGTACATATTCTTTTTAAAGAGAATTGTCAGGCCTTCTCGTCTGGACGCTCCAAGCGTTCAGAGATAGAAAAGCGACCAATTTGGTATCTAAAATTATCGTGCTTATTTTTGACCATCTAGTCTAATCACTATCGGCTTTCGTAGTGGAATTATTCGGCAAGCATACTGCCCAATGTAGTTTCTGAAATTATCGGCCATATCGTTTGGTACCGATCGAGATGTTTCACGACTTGTGTAGTTACCCATTCTATGAAAAAAGGTTTGCTACATGTTAGTGTGTCTATATTGAAAAGTGAAAATTATTTATAATTTAATTAGAGATCTTCCACTACCTCCCGTGAGACCTCCTGTGGAGAAGAATTACATTCCCTGACCTTCCTTGTATACTTAATTTTATCTTTTTACCTTTATTATATCTGATATCATCTCAAGAAGAGAATTCATTTTGCTAGAGTCAGGATAATTGATTGAATTATTTTACTGTAATTTGCTGTAAAGCTCATGGCAGTAATTTGTTTCCCATAACTGAAATTTGCAAATTTAATATGTCGCCTTAATATCGGAATCGACTTGAACTGGTTCGTTTACCTGTAGATATTTAACGACTATATATCTATACTCTTACTTCAGAGGTTATCTTATTGATTTAGTGTAACTGAGTTTATTGGTCTACTAAAATTGTCGCTGCCATGGGTTTAATGCAGGTAAGGTTTGGTTAATAATCACTGTATTTATACGTGTAGAGAATCTTATCATTAGTTTATGGGCGTTACCATAACTCCAATTTAATTTGAGATAAAATTTAATTATCTTTAAAATAGTTAGGGCAGTTTTTCATATTTAAATAAATTGTTTAATTGCAATCCTGATGTTTATTTTGGTAGGGAAAGTTATATAAGTTAGTGTCAAACGTACTTTTCCTTTGATTTCTAAATTTTATGATAGTCATACCTAGGGATGTTTGTAAATTATAATGCCCTGATTATATTATACACCTCCATTAAGAAGCATATAAACAATAAATTATTAGTAAGTTATGAAGTAAACCGGTTTCCTTAAGATGTTGCACTCTAATTAACAGGTTCTCACAAATAATTTAATTTTATTTATGGCCAGATTTACCTAAGTTTAGAGATACCATGTCGAATTCCGTTATCTGCATTATTTACAATTATTTTGTGGGGGTTATAAGGGTTCAACCATGTGAAATGAAGGACTATATACTTTAACGACTACTTGGTAGTGGTCTAGTTTTATTCTCAAATGTCCCCAAACCATTAAAATTTAATTTGTAATTTTTACCAAAACCAATTTGGAATTTTTTAAATAAAATTAGCTTTTGAATCAGGTACCTAATCTTAATGCTTGTGAAATTCGAATAAATATTCCCTTATAAATGTCGTTTTTAATTGTTAAGCTATTTAGAATTTCAAATTTAAACTTGCGAAAGGTTTATTAATTGCTCTAATTGGTTTTCCGAAGAAATATATAATTAGGTTGAATAAGGCGATGTATTTATAAGATTAAGATTAGAATATTACTTTTATACCTAATTGCTAACATGTTCATTTTACATGAAATATTTTTACAAAGCCCGTATTAATACAAATAAATATTTAATTTATACTCTGTATGGGGCATACAGTCTATTTAAAATAAAAAGGTTATCCATTTAAAGATTTCACATTGATGCCAACCAATGTGAAACACATGTTGTCAAGATTTTAAATGGTTAACCTTGTTATTGCTTGCCAAAGTCAAAACCAAAACGTTTGTCAAAATCTCATCCTTTAACATTTATAAAGTTTTCTCGCGATTTTTTCTTGTTTTTACGAAAAAATTGAATACTCAGGAGAACAAATATCCTAAAGCATTCTAGAAGCAGAAGCAGTAACCGTTGCGAATTTGGATAACCATATCACGAAAAAGGTATGAGAAACATTTAAACCATTTTCTTGAGTGGACTCAGGAAAAGAAAGTTTAAAGCTAAAAATAAGAGGCTTTTCTGGCTTATTTTCTGGATCTAAGCCAAATTATAAAGCCCAAATACCCTCTGGTCTCGTTTCACAATGATAAAAGCTGTAATGAAGATAAGGCAAAATGTTGATATCAGCAAATTCTACAAATCGCAGCATAAAAAGGAAAACAATCTCTAGGCTTTAAACAAAAAAAAAAACAAAGACGATATTGGAAAATTTATGTAGACGGCGGCGGCGGCGGCGCCAGGTGATATATATCTATTAAGTGCCACCATTTTATTTACAGGGCAGAACTGACCAAGATAACCCTGGACAACATTGAAGATAAAGGAAGGTTCGCCACTGTAAAGATCGTTGACTCAAAAAATCGTTCTTCAATGTAATCTCGGAAGAAGTTAACAACGGTACATTCTTCAAGTTATTTAAAATATATGCATTTTTGCAAACTTCACATACCCCTTCCTCATCGTCGCTTTTTAATTCAATATAAACATCGCAAATGTACCACTCAGTGTGTAGGAGTAAATTAGTTGAGAAAATGTCGACTAAGATTGCAGCCTACCTACATCTTCCAAAGGCTCAGTACTACACTGATCATAAATTTAGGCGTTCTTAAGCTACTTTTTGGCCGATTCTGATCAAGAAACCTTAAAGACTCAGAAATGAAGAAGAAATATATATCCAATAAAATTGTGTCAGTCAGAATACGAAAGAGAATGCGGGCAGCAGTAAGATTCCTGCGTTACTACAAAAACGCCAACAATTAATATCAGCAATTAACCTGCAGAGTGTAGTAAATTATACCAAATAAAATTTTAACATACATTTTTAGAAACTAAAAACACAATTTTTTTTGAGAAGTGTATTTTTCATGCGCTTGTAGAAAAAATCTTGATCCTATCTCTTGCGGAAAGTATCTTTCCCGCCCTTAACTTCTTGCCCGAACTCCACTCAGTCGCTTTCATCTTTTAAAAAGGTACTCTACATTTGTTACGATAAAACTAGCCGTTTAAAAAAAAATATATATTTTTGTATAACACGTTATTAAAATAGTAAGTCAGAATACTATAATAAACCATAAGTCGTTTTTATTTCGTTAACGACGTGCTATTGACAACACTTTTCAAAATTGTCTGATTGATGGAGTACACAAGACTTAAGTAATGGAGCATTATTCCTACAGTGAATATGTTGACATGAATCTAATTTATGGAAAAGCACTAGCTAATTGTGTGGAGGCAAGAAGAATTTATTCTGATACATTTCTAAATCCACGCATTCTCACATTGCAGCCAAGTGCTGATTGTAGCTTAATAGAGACAGGCAGGAGTCAAGTGAAATAAAATCAAATGCTTAAAATAGCCAATATATTGCTAATCCATTTTAGATTTTTGCCCCATCATCGTGGTGGAGAAGGGTCTTCAAGAAGATCAAGGAACCCTTCGCAAGCTGTCTGTCCAAGTTCATGCGATAAAGTGAGTTGTTCCTGAGTTCATAAGACCCTTCGAGGACAACTGTTACATCCTTATCACGTCCAACAGGTACATGCCATCTCTGCCGCTGATTATCTTGCAAGAGTCAATTACGCAAATTGGTTCTTGCGACGATTTAGTATTGTTTGAGACGAAGCAATAAAATAATCATAATTTGCATATATGACATAAAGAGAATCTCCATGCAGTAGTACAGACAACACACCAACAAAGGTTCATGGTTAACATGTGGGCGAGGATTGTTAGGAATCATCTCATTGGACCGTTCTTTCTTGAAGACAGATTAAGTTGCACCATGTATTTGCAATTCTTGCAACAAAACTTGCATCATCTCATTGGGCCGTAATTTTTTGACGATAGATTAAATGGTGCCATGCATTTCCAATTCTCGCAACAAAACATAAACGATTTATTAGAAAATGTGCCCTTAGAAATTAGAAATCAGATGTAATTTATATACGACGATGCACCGCTCCTATATAACAATGTGCATAGTCAGTACTTATGAAATACTTTTGGTTATCGATGAGGTCCAAGAAGATATTTTACTATTTTATAGCCTCCGAGGTCGCCCGACATGACTCCATTGGATTTATTTTTATTGGGAATTCGAGACAGTCCTGGAATGTTGTTTCAAGTACAGCGAGTACATCCGTCAGATAAGAAAATGTATAGAGGTATAGATCGCACATTTCGAAAATCTGCTCAAACAAATAAAAGGAAACAAGATTTATACATTTTTTGCGAAATATCAAAAACATTTAGTTTTAAGTACTTTATTAAAATCAATACCGTCTTATAGATAAAATTAAATTTTTCAAAAACGGCTAATTTTATCGAAACAAATGTTGAGTGTCTTTATAAATTAATTATTAAATTATTGATTAAATAGGTTGACTAATCCTTCTTGTATGATAATACATTAAAAAATGCAAATAATCTTTTATATTTGTTCTAGCTATTATACATAAGATAAGTTGTATTAATCTTTTTTCGCATATTATAATCAATAGTATTGAAGTTTTTTCAAACAATTCTATTATATTAAAGATGAATAATGGATTATTCATGAGCTGATGTGATTTTTCATTATAATTTATTTCAATTAAATGTCAACCATTAATAGTCAATGATGTATACTTAGATTGACTTCCTCAATTCTTGAAAGATAGCGGAGGTAACCACTGACCTTGATCATCTAAAAATCCCAGAAATAATTTATTAGGATCTTGGTATAGCTAACTAAATTGATATCAAATATTGATTCGTTCTATGCATTTTGCCCATAGATACATGTAGCATTTGCTTTTGTGGCCGTTTTCATTAGGTTAATTTTTAAGAAGTTGTACTAGGTGAAATGGACGACAACATATTTTTTTGGGCGAAAGTTTTTAAAAACTCGTAATAACTTAGAAATGGCCCATTATGGCCAATAAATAACTTTCGCCTAGATGAATTTATATAAGTAAGCCCTGATAATATCGATGATCGCGCGAATCTATTAGGTTTCGAAGTATCTGATGGAATAAACAATAAACACTTCCTGTCACTGTATATAAACTAAACACTCGAACAATTTTTTGTCTATTTTTTGTCAGTGTGTTGGATGAATACCATGCGTGAAAATGCCATCTGATAACACTACGTACTTTTGAGGCTTCCAAACCAAGAACAAGAAGGGATAACTAGAAACTCCATACCTGGAGTTAGCAAATGTACACTCCTCCTTCAATTAATTGACATTCGCCTCAAGTGCAATTTCCTCCAGCCAGTATGAATATTAATAGTCAAGTGGTGGCCCACCTCAACTCTATACTCTCCTCCTCCAGTTTTTCGATACAAAATCCATGCACATACTCCTCAAGTGTACCTTGCATTAGCAGTATAACTGTAACTATATGATCCCCTCTCTCTCCATACCCCCGTCGAAAAGTGTTATTCTTAACACATGCAGAAAGTATCTTTTTGGTACTAATGCCATGATAACTAAACCATTCTGGCTACCAGCCAATTTTTTTGAGAGATATTTTTGCTCTTCCAAGTCTCCTCCTCTAAGCCCGCTTATTATCTTCTCACCTCTCTTCTAGTTCTTCTACGTTTTCATCTTTCTCTTGCCTTCAACTCTATGACATGTTTAAGTATTCTTGTGTCTGGCATTATTTACACATGCTTGAACTGAATAAGTACTTTGTCTTTGATGTCGTCTTCTACCGTGTGTCTTACGTCTCCTAATATTTCATATCCTTTCTATTCTCGACTACCTACCGCTCTTCTCCAAAACTTCATTTCGGTTGCTTCCAGCACTTTTTGTGTTGTCTTTTATTGACCATACCTCTAAGCTATGCGTAATTATACTTTTGACAATAGAGTTTTACATTCTTCTTTCTTTTTCTTATATTGATATTCCTATCTCATAATACCCCATTCAGAATGAATATTTGGTCTTTGATTGCTTAATTTAGGAAACCGAGAGCTTTGTTCCAAAATATTTGTACTTGGTGCACTGTTTCGCTTTTTTGAAGATTTTTCTGTTTTCTTCCTATACGCATGTACTCCGTTTTTGTCAAATCCACCTTCAAATCCCACTTTGCATATTTTTCTATCAATGTTTGAGTCATATTCTCTAGATCTTCATGATCTTGTGCTATTGACATTTGATTGTCAGCAAATCCTAAAGTATATTTATGAGCACTTGTTTCAGGTTTATTTTAAATGCTGTTGATGAGAAGCAGCATGCTTATTTGAGTCACCACTACCCTCATTCACTTTAAAATTTTAAATGACACTACCCCACTTGTAACATCGCTCCGAAAAGCTTAGCAACAATGCTTTCAGCAATACCAAAATTAAGGAGATTAAATGTTAACAAAACTTTGACGAAATGTTTTAAGGTGGCTTTCGTAAAATTTGGCAGGAAAAAATAGAAAATAAACGTAAATAATGAGAAAGGAAACCCAAGTCAATATTAAAGCACTATTGTAGTACCTACTAGAGCTCTCTATTTTTTGCTATAAAGAGAATTCTTGTTTTTTGTTCTTTTATTTTCAACTATTTTATTGAGTGCTCAAAATGACTTTCATTTTATTCTAAACGGAAATAAAGTCGATTTTGAAATTCCTACCGAATGTTCCGAAAAATGTCTCTTGGAATACTTCGACAAGCATCAATAATTCTCCTCTTAAGCAATTATTCCAGGAAAGCCGGCTGGGTTTTGTAAACTAGTGATTGAATGTAACCTCACAAAAAGAAGTCCATTGAGGTAAGGTCACGTGATCTTGGCGGCCACTCAATTGTACCTTTTCTGCCAACCCACTGCACTGGTTTGCATAATTTTAGTTCTGGTTATTCGCATGATCATTTAGGAAAAAAGATGGCTCATCACTAAAGCAAACGTGCTTTTATAAAATCGGTTGTTGCCGTAATTCTCCCAGTCACAAAACTGAATTCTTCTGTCAAGAGCATCGTCGCTAAGGTTTAGCAAATGTTGATTTTGTAAGGGTGAAATATATGCATTTTCATTACTTTCCTTAAAGGGTTCTCTGCAAACGACGGTAACGGTTGCTAAATGACGCATTGGCACTTTTGTATTTATAGGAACTTAGCCAATAACCTCAATCTGGATATCTTCATCCAAAACTCTAGGTTGTTTTTTACTTACCAAACGATCCAGTTCATTAAAATTTTAAAACCAAAACTCTTGTGTAAACGTGGCTGAAGTTTTTGTCAAGATGCATTTCATTAAAAGTGATGGCAGTTCTTAAACAGTACATACCCTGAGCACCATAAAGAAAAATAATTTTTACTCGTTATTCCATAGAATACACATTTTCGAATTAAAATCAATTCGAAGAAAAAATGCAGACGCAAGCGATGGCAGTAGCAAGACGTTAAATTTTAAATGACGTAAAAGATTATCTTCTAAATTGTCCTGCCTAATTTTGCAAAAAAAACGTTTTAAAAGATTTTCTCAAAATGCTGCTAACATTTCATACATCTATCTATATATTTAGGTCCTATTTAGTAATTAAAAGTGAACATAATTACTTTTTGCTTAATTGGCTGAGTTGCATGATTGCAATCATTTATTGCGAATAATGGGTAAAAGTATCCTACAGTCTAAATAAATGCTAATTAGTTTCAAACGCTGAAATAAATGTATTTTATTTTCTGCCATGGACTTTAGCCCATTTTTTCAAAGAATTGGTGAAATATATATATTCAATTATGTAATATTTTCTTCTTGAAATCTTGCATATTCAGGTAAAGTAATCTGCATAATGGTGTTATTAGTATATTCCTAATTAATTCAGAATGTTTAATTTTAGGTGTAAAAGCACGTACGATAGTGTTGGTACCATATAACTATGCTGCTTGGGTAGGAGTGTACGACAACTGTAAGAATTTTGGTGGAGTAATCAGTTTCAGTAATTCAAAATGTAAGATTGCAAATTTGTCAGTGACGTGCGCTAATTCAGATTTAAAAATCTTAAAAATCCATTTTGAACAAGGAATCATAGCCAATATTATCTTTTAGAAATTTAATATTATTAAAAATAATTTATATTTTTGTGGCTAGTAAAACCGGTGAGATTTTTTTGCTTCTTATCACAACAGTTCTTAAATACATAACTTGTTTTAAAGAAATAGTGTATTTTTGTGATAATTTTATAATATGTCGAGTGATTAGGTTGCGTAACGAATTTAAGCATCAGGCCCTGAGGGTCAGTAAACCTTCTTAACTGCAGGGTACCATTGAGGCAAATAATTTAAAGAGTTCTAGCTTACTAGAACTACTCTAGTAACTCCGTATATTTGCTATTATTTTTTTAGTGTACAGATCTCAAAAGTTCAGAAATTTTTTAAAAGCTCAAAAATTATAGCAGCTTTCTTTATTTTACTGATGATAATTGGTTTTATGATTTGCTTTATCAGATTCTTATAATTTTCAGCTGTCCATTTATTTCGTCCTTTTTTTCTTCACCATTTTCTTATCGGTGAGGAAGCAGTTTATTTCAAATGGCTCACTCATAATTGTGGTATAAAAATGATCTGTGTGTTTCCAATCCAAGGCAGTATCATGCAAAAGCACGTAAAATGAACTTGCTTTGAGCATGGTGGATATAAATGGGTAAGTTCCAAAATTCTAGAGCCCAGGTAATACATAATTCTCAATCAACTGGTCATTAGTGGTGAATATCAACGATAAAAAATATCTATAATCGTCTTTATTACTATAAAATAAAAGTTTTCTCACGTGCAAAATGTTATTCCATTCATCGCAATCTATCAGCAATAATAGGCATAATGAGACGCGAAATGAGACAAAAAGTGATTGGGTATGAGATACGATCATTAACTAATAGCAGAATTAACTTTCTAATAAATAATAAAAGACGGGTGTTAATCCGTCACTTTCGACCCATAAGTACATACGATGGTATGAGTGTGATACCCGTTGCACATCATGCCTATAACTCATAATAATAATTTTATACCTGGTGACCGGAGAACCAATGCAATGTGGAGGGTTCTAAAAACCTCAATTTCCGTGACAAATAACTGCAAAATAAAAAATAAATTCTGGTGGAAAAAGGCGAAATTATGTTAGCGAAGATGATATTTAAGAGCAGTAAGACAATATCGCAGAGACAATGGAAATAGCTATTATTTTGATGAAACTTGGATAAACTAGGAATACACGGTTGGCAAAATATGGCAGTATAAAAATATAACATCTTCTCGCCAAGTTTTGATAGAAGGATGGTATACTGAAATTAAACTGTCTTCTGATAAAGGAATTCTCTTCACAATCACACATATTGGTAGTAAAAATGGCTTTGTGAGAAGGCGGTTTACTAACATTTCGGCCATAGAAAAGTGGTCATTATCATGGGAATTGAAAAGCAGATGTTTTCCTAGAATATAATAAGTTGATGCCGGACCTTATTCATTCCCAGAGAATTGTCGTTATGAAAAATGCGAGTTACCATGGCTTTCCTCGAAATTAAAGGTATGTTTTTGTTGTTTTGATGGTTGGTTAATGCTGTTTTATTTTTTTTCCTCGTACCGATGCCCATTTAATCTATGTTTGAGGTATTGTTTTGTCTGACCAATTGGGCAATTGTTACAAGAGATTTGATAGACAAAATCCTAAAAGTTCAAGATCCTGCCATCTTTTTTCACGATGGCGGCTTTTCCCCAACTAGGACATTTTTGGGACCTGTCGGATATCAATAAAGGCATTGTACAGAAAATTTCAGCTTGTTACAATTTTTGTCTGTGTGTAAGGTTGTAAATGATACCAATTACAGTAGGTAGTGCGATTTTCTCCTTTTACTGGTCGATTTATGTGATATATACTCTCGCTCCCTTACTTCTCGTGACCTTACTTCCGGTGTTCCATCCTGCTCGATAGGTGCATCCGTTTGGAGCGCCACTTGACAGATGTGGTATATATTGTTTTTTGAGAGAATTGATAGCCTCTCTTGCCGAAACACTCAAGGCGTATCGGAATTTTTTGTGTTGCTATTTTTGACCTCCCAGGTCTAACTACCACCTGGTAGTTAGACCTAGTGCCGTTGCAGTATTTGGCAAATTAAGTAGAATGTATATTTTCTGAAAAGTCTATGAACGTTGTGTGATGAACTGGTGTGGTGACCCCTTTTTTTAAGGTATCGTAACCATCCTTATTTGCTAATTGCTCATTCATCCATATTCCTGACTCACTCAGCGGTTTGTATTTCTTTTTGGAAGGCGTGGGCAGTAGTCTTTGGCAGTTAGAGTAGGCGCCACTTTTTTTTTATTGCACGAAATTTATCAATTATTAATGCTTCCTGAAAATAAAGTAATAAAATTTAGAAAAAAATACCCTATATATGAGCGTTGCAAAAAAAATGTTATTTAGCTAGATAATATATTGACCGCAGTTTTCCAAAATACACATCAGGATTCCAAATAAGTTGTTTAATAAAAAAATAATAATAATAAACTTACACCACTTTTGTAGGACAATTAATCTCATATAACATTAATTTGAGGTTCTCACTTTTGGTTAAATAATGCAATGAATATTAGCCAAGCCACTCTTAAACCAATCCCGTGGTAGCTAGAATAAGGGTAGACCTTTCAAAAAATCCTCAAAAATACCAAATCAAAAAAATTAAACTCTCATATATAGCCGCTAAATTCTGGGTAACGCTTGAGCTCAAGTCGGTCCGATATCAAGGCGATGAATTAAATTTGCAAATTTTAATTCGGTGAAATAAGTTTCCGCCATGGACTTTAGCCCAAATCCGCTATTCTGACAATAGCCAAATGAAATCTATAGCTAACTAAAGACAGGATTAAGCATATCACTTAAGGTAACCCCGACAAACAAGATAGCTAGGTCAGTAGAGCATTTAATTGTAAATTAATTAATCAAAATGCCAGATAGCAAGAATAGGATGCGATAATTTAGATAACTGCCTTGCAGTGGTAATTATGACTTCCTTATTGGAAATGATAGATAGAAAGAATTTATAGCTTCATTAATTGAAACGATAGATAGAGAGATCGGTATACTAAAATCAAAATAACTAACTTATAGTCCTAATTATAGCTTCATTAATTAAAACGATAGATAGAAAGAATGGTATACGATAATCTAAATAACTGACTTACAGTCTCAATTATAGCTTCAATAATTGAAACGATAGATAGAGAGAATGATATACGATAATCTAAATAACTGACTTACAGTCATAATTATAGCTTCATTACTTAAGACTGATACCTAACGGAAAATAAGATACGCACTTTATGTACCTAAATAAAAAATAGGGTTTACGTTAGTCTGGTCGAGTCGTAGTGTTATGGACATGGCTTCCTGGATGTATGCACGTAGGGCACACGTGGTTGCCTCACCCCAAGAAGAAAAAAGGCCTTGGTACGGCTACGGCGTAATTGGCTAGGTCAGCTCGTAAATTCTGTCTCACAGAATGAATTATGTCCTTTAGAAAGACATTGGCCCTCGGAAAGAAACCGGTTCTTCACAAAGACCCTAGTTAAATGATATAAAAAAAAATTTGCCATCTTAAATGGTAACACTCGTGTCGAACGTACCTTTTTTTTAAGTGTCACCATACTCCTTCTCCACACTACGATTTTACGGCGAGATAGCCGGTATTTTACAAAATATGCATTCTACTGAATGGATTTATTAAGGTAACGGCACTATTAAGCGATACTCAACTCTGAAGGTAAAAATAAAATTTCGCTATGGAAAGGATTGCTCGCTTGAAAATCGAAGCGAGAAGCCCCACTAATTTTTCCACAACCTACCGAAATGAAGTCACATTAGTAAGGTAATGGCAATATCGATACCACAAATTATCCAGTAAGCAGAGAAATTGGCAATATTTTATTCCATAACATTTGCAACGTTATATTATGTTGGACCCGACTGTTTCTATTTAACATGGCTAAAGTTATTTATCATTTAACTAGGATTTAATTCCTTCTGTGGGATAGAATTCCTACTGTGAGATAGAACTCCTTCTGTGAGATAGATTTCCGTGAGGCCGTGAGATGGCATTTTCTTCTTTTGATGCTGACCCAGCTAACTCCACCGTCAGTTAGCCTTACAGCAGTCTTTTTTGTCAGGGTGACCCAACCACATGGTGGAGACGTACTTCACAGGATACGCCAGCGTCTACAACTTTACCAGATATAAGTAAAATTGATTTTAATTTATTCGGGGGCCTTGGTTCTTAATATAGTCTTGAGATATCATTTCAATTAAATAATTTATAATTAAACGGGTGTAGTTCGTTTGTTTTAATTACCGTATATAGCTTATCGTTATATATTATTTTAATTAAGGAATGTATAATTAAACGACTGTAGGATATTTGTCTTTATTACCGTATATAGCTTATCGTTATATATCATTTTAATTAATGACTGTATAATTAAACGGCTTAAGGCTATTTGCCTTAATTACCGCATATAGCTTATCGTTATATATTATTTTAATTAATTAATTTATAGTTAAATTAACCTAGATCATTTGAGGTCTATCGTTTATGTTCTCGTCAATTCTCGTTTCATTTAGTGATCTGGCTATCTTCCTTATCGAACTTACCTGTAAAAAGACTGTAGGTTATCTAATTCTGTACATTATATATATTTCTAGATCTTTTCATATTTGCGGCGGAGATACTTAATTTAATCTTTATTAGGTATATCTGATATTATCTCAGTAAGAGAATTCATTTGGCTAGTGCAGTGAGTTATTGTTTGCTATACCTACTTGGCTGTAAAGCTCATGGCAGTAATTTATTCCACATAATTAAAATTTACAAATTTTATTTATCGCCTTGATATGAGCTCAATTCGTTTACCTATAGATATTTAACGGCTGTATATGTACATATTTACCTCACAGGCTATTTTATTGACTTGGTAATATTAAGTGACTGTTTATTGGTCTACTGATATTGTCGCTGCCACGTGATTAATTTAGGTTAAGTTTGGGTTAGTTTGGGTTAGTTTGGGTTATCATTTCATTCATGCCTGCATATATTTACTGGCTATACTATGCAATAACACTTGGGTAATAAATAGTAATGTTATAAGGCATAGTTTCACAAGTAGTATCATATTTTGCTTTGATTTATTACTCTGATAATATCGGTGAAATACATTACAAGAGATCGTCTTATTAGTTTATGAGTGTAACCATAACCTCAAATTAATTTGAGATGGCAGTTATTTGGAATCTTGATGTTTATTTTGATAAATTGCAGTCAAAATAATAACTAATTCCTATATTCTCAGTTTTCACAACGTTCTTATACTGCGTATTTTTCTAAATTTTATTACCCAATCTTCAAGGATCAATAACCATTGATAAATTTCTAATAAAAAAATTAGTAGCGCCCGCACCTCACTGCCAAAACTTAGACCCACGCCTATAAAAAAATTAAATACGCTGAATAAACTTGGCATATGGACCGCCTAACGAGCAACTAACAAGTAAGTACATATTTGACACCCACCGCTTAATGCTGGTTACACGTGTCAAATTTTAATTGCACCGGCCTAAATATGTGGTGTATAAAATGGCTTTAAAAGTAAATATTAGAGTACTTCGCCTTCCCCCCTGCCACTGTGAACTAAATCCAATAGAATTAAATTGAGCTCATGTTAAATGTTGTGTGGCAAGGCGTAACACTATTTTTTAAATGAAAGTCTTCTATAATAAACACTTGTTAAAATAATGTTTAGTATTTTATTAATTTAAATAACGTGCCTATAGACATGCCACAGGCATATCGATTTTCTTCAGAAATAATAAGATCCATCGCAAGTAAACTGGCCTGCACCCCATAGATTTTTTATTGTTACTATCTGTAGTCGAAAATGATTTTAATAATTTGTTTTTTAGGTAAATACAAATGTCTATGATTTCACATGTGCTCTAACATCCCATCAATGTATTTTTCATGTTCGGATTATTTTATATGCTTCTGGTCACTGATTCAAATTTGCCATTGAATAGTCGCCTCGACAGGCTACTCGAACTTTCTTTTTGACATAGTTTGATTATATAAATGAATCAATTCATTCAATCATGTATAAAATAATATATTTTCACAGACAATGCTATAACAATTCCTTTAAACTTTATAAGAATAAGTTTGTTACCCTCCCTGGTACCTACAACATACCTATTAAATTCAAATTAACTTTGCAGTTAATATAACCATTATTTAAATAATAATGTAAATCATTCTACACAATTTTAGTCATTTCTCAATATTTATCTCGTCTGCGATATTTAAGCAACAGAATAGCCTTCATCACTCGCGAAATGTTTTGCCATTCACCCTAACTTATCGACAATAATTAACGTTCGAGAATATCGAGACAAGCACAAAATAAGGCAAAAAAATGCATTGGATTAGATATTGCAGAACTAGTAGTTCTATTGCGTATACTTAGAAAAGCAAGCAATATAACTATTGAACTGGGCTTTCTATTGCTAAAGAATGGAAGAAGTTTTTGTACGCATTTTTTTCTTTAATTGAAATAAATTTAAAATAACACGTTATAAATTATTTTAAGCTAGTGGCCATAAAAACATGGTGAAAGTTTTAAATGGGTCAAATTCTATAACCCGAACACAGCATAAAACTAGAGCTATGACATCATTATTTGTATTTAAAATTTTAGAATGGAGCGCATTCCGTACCAAAATTTAATTGATTAATTTTCCGAATATTAACATCTGAATGTCTTTACAATTCAGCTAGCTCATAGAATTCAAATAGCTTAACCAATATCGGTTTGGATTTTCATTGGAGCTGTGTAATTTAAATTTCTTTTAGTTTTGGGCCTCCTGGATCTATTCTTAACAACTAATCCTGACCTCTACACCTTAACTGTCCGGCCTCCATCATCAGACCACAATCTTATCTCCACAACCTGTGAACTTGCTATCAAAACATAGGAGCCAGAGGTACAGTACTTTTCATAAAAAGTCATACACGATTTTTACTATGTAAACCTGCCTCATATGAATTATAATTTCAAAAGAAAGTCATACAAGCCACACATAATTTAATAAGAAAACAACCTTACAACAAAATTTTCAAACGAAATATTTATATCAGCAGTAACAAAACTTTAGCAAGTATTGGGATTTAATCCGAAAAGTGTAGCATAGCTTAAAGCATTACAAAATAATGGAATTGATAATATTGACTGTTTTTTTTTGTCCTATTACTTGGTAATAGCTCCATTTCTTTCTAAAACCTCATTTAGCCCTCTGGGTATTGAATTATACAAATTTCTGATTAAATGAGGATCGTCCCAGGATTCTTCTAGAAAAGCTATGAGATCTTGCCTGCCGTTTGGTCTGAAATTTGTGTTATATATTTTTTTGGTCATTAAGCCCCACACGTTTTCCATAATATTTTAGTCGGGGCTTCTTGAGGGGCATAACGTAGTTTCTATGTTGTTCTCAACAAACCACTCCCTTATTATAGTTGCGTTATGGACCGGACAGTTGTCCTGTTGGAATATAAAATTGCGATCGGGAAAATGATCAGGTAACATTATATTTTCTAAAATATTTCTATAAGAAATCGCAGTAAAACTATCGTCTGTAATCTGTAATCCAATGCATTCCAAGACCACGACGACTCAACCATGCCCAAACATTCACTGAAAACCGCCCTGATCTTTCTGAATTACTGATGTATTTTTCTTCAAATCTGGAGATCTGTACACTCTGATATGACCGTTGAAACAAGATTGAAAGACTTTTTCATCGGTAAATATTACCGTGTCCCAGTTTTCTCGTAAAATATTATTCAGGGCAAAAATAACTCTTCCCTGTTTATTCTCGATTCGTAAAACATTTTCATAATACCTGAAAACTATCATTTTCGACGTCTCTGTAGAGCGAAGAAAGTAAGTCTTTCCGGTGCGCCCGCACGGGAAAAGTGTTCCCGTTCCTTAATTAGGAAGCGGGAAAAGTTTTCCCGCTCCCTAATTTTAAGTGCTAAATTTGCAGTTATTTAGTCACAAAATAAGCATAAAGTTTAATAAATTGGGTTAAAATTATACAGCGATGCTGTTTACAAAATAAATTTAGTACATTTTAGCGTCAATAGTCTAATTTTAAGTAAAATTTTTAATCTAATTTTAAGTAAGTGACATTACTTGTCACAAATACATCAAAATTAGATGCCTATTAAATTACAACAAAGCATACAAACACATTTCCATAGCAACGCTTGATGAATATTAGATAAATACCTGTGTCTTGGTTGTCTTGCAAGTTTGACGTTTGCTTACATTTTAATACAAAATGTATTATGACATGATTTTGGATGAGTAAAATTATAATAATTTTATGTTTATGTTTTGATTTCAGAGAGGTTTTATGAAAAATATCTTCATTACACGTCAAGAAACAGCTTTTCCTGTGTTTGCACGTCTTCCGGTGTTCGGCTACTCCTCACATCAGAAACTGTCGTGCGCGCACCGGAAAAGCCTAATTTCCGGACTGGTAATGAAATATGCTATTTCCGGGCTGCGACAAGTTTTTTAATCGCATTCCCTGCTGCCTGAAAAGGGTTGTCTTCCCAATATTCAATTAAAGCATTGTCCTCTGCTTGCGACCTAATTTTCGACCGGTTTCACCATCTATGTTTCATTTTTTTGTATTGTCATTTTATCTACGTTATATGTGCCATGTCTCTTGCATGCAAACCATCTTGCAAATACAATTATATGAGCCGTTTGAATATTATTAAGTCTTGGCATTATTAGACTACTGTTTAGGATCTGACAAACGATATTATTATTTACCAAACTGTCAAAGTCATATTTTGAAAATTTTCAAAGACGGATTTACAATAGGCAAGAATAGCTGTATGACTTTTTTATAAACACAACTGTACATACCCTAAAATGTTTATTAGCGGCTAAGTCGCGTCGGTCTAAAATCGTTTCCGATGACGAAATACTGCGTGCAATGCCTCCCTCTCTCTTAAGTTGACCGTTGACTCCAACGCCATCTAGTGTAGGTGGAGTTAACTCGAGTGATTGCATTGGCGCCATGTCTGTGCGATGCAATCAATTTGCCGCAAGAGCCGTCGTGGTCGAAAGGTCTAAATGGTTAGGTCTCAACTCGGCGGCTATCGGCGACCCGGGTTCGAATTCCATTGCTTTTTTATTCTTTTTAAGGTTAAGTTTCTAAACGATTTGCCTTGATTTTGGGTATCTCTTGGGTTAGTTCTGGTTAGCACCTGGTTGGTTTCCTTTTCGTGAGCCCCCGTAGCGAGCGAAGCGAGCGGAGGGCATTGCGTGAGTGAAATATTATAATAATTAACTAAAAACTAAAACTAAAGGACCACCGCAGTCACCTTCGAAATGAAGGACTGTCGACTTGTTTCCTTGAACTTTGCTCGATAATCTTCCACTATTATAATAATTCTGACACAGCGGGAACGCTTTTAGACCGGCGCGACCTAGCCACTAGTGAAAGGTTTGGCACTACAAATCTGCAAAGTGGCCTCAATAATTGAATCTGCTGATGAGATAACTCAAGTAATCTAGCTGGTATGGAAGCTTTCATCTCCCCTCCTATGAAACGTATCTCAACCAGTAAACCATGGTTTGGGAAAAACTGCTTAAGAGTGGTCAAAGCTAAAAATGCCGCTTAAAGCAAATTGCGCGGAGATCCGACAGCCGAAACTCGAAATATATTCATCACGACTTCTCAACTGTCCTGGCGGATCAAAATCCTTTTGTTCAGTTACCAAAGCTGTCAATCAGGGTTTCTCAAAGTCGTCAATCCCACCACTGATCAAAGATGATGGCTCAATAGCGGAAACGCGAAAGTTCTTGCCGAAATATTCTTAGATCCACAAGGAACTACCCGGGCGTGGATTCTTCAATGCCAGGTATGGTATTTCGCCAACGACGCGAAGGACAACGAATACTCAAGAGCCTAGATACTAACAATGCCACATGACCAGGTGGCGTTCCCGCAATAGTGCTTAAGAAATGTGCTGCTAAACTAACAGCACCCCTATGCAGGCTTTTCTCCCTATCATACAGAACTGCATGCTTTTCTTCTAGCTGGAAACGCGCTCAGGTGCAACCAATTCCGGTGTGGTCTGACGGATTGTTAAGCAAATTGCCAGCGTGTGCTGGTGGTAGCACTACTTCTATCGCTTTCCAATTTTTTTAAGGGATCGAAGCATCCGAGTTAGTATTGATGGACATCTCTCGAAAGAATTTAAAATCAACACCGAAGTTGCTCAAGGGTGGGTATTATCTCCCACAATATTCCCGCTCTATATCAACGATCCTTTAGATAGGACAAACAATTCTATTTACAGCTTTGCAGGCAACAACAGTTTTATATACTCATTCATGTCGCTCACTCCAATGACCGCCGCTCGTTCCCAACGCGAGCGAGAAAATCAAATTGCTGCCGTCAATGAGGAGATAAACGCCATCGTGGAATGAAGAGAGGAAAACAATGTCCAGTTTAACGCAGGAAAGACTCATGCAGGTATCTGCTCCAAAAAAGCAAACACCACAGGACATGACATGTCAATGACTGGACCAACACTGATTCTGGCTTCATCCATAAGCTTGCTGGACATCAACGTAGAGAACAATATGTCTTGGTGTAATCGCGTGACCAAAATCTCAGCAGCACAAAAGCTAGGAGCACTCTAGAGCCAAAAAGTCGTATACACCTCATTAGCTCTTATTGATCTATAAGGCCTAGATAAGATCATCTCTGGAATACTGTCTCAAATGTGCTCAAGATATTAGACTCCATGCAGAGGAGAGCAGTCCGTCTTGTGGATGACCCTGAGTCGACTAAAAGCCTTGGTAGCCTTGAGGTGTTCGAACGAGCTGGCACTTATGCAGAGAAGTGCCAAACAGAATCATTCGATAGACACAAGCTGGTCATCAACATTATGATTCAGTTGCGAACACCTAGAACGTCGCTGTTGTGGGACTCCTTTGTCTAGAGAACTGCCTCGCTCTGGAATAGACTTCCGAGTAATGTCTTTCCTAAAAACTACAACCTACAGCGCTTCAAGGCCAACGTCCACCGTCTTCTCCGCACACGCACCGCTCGTTGAGTGGTATAGGATTTGTCTTTTGTGTGTATGGCGAATATAAAAAGAAGTGTTCCTTAAAATTTTTGAATGAGTGAAGAATATCTACGAAACAGCAAGTGCATGTGTAAGACTCAATGAGGATACAGACAAATTTAAAATAGAACGCGGTGTCAGCCAAAGTGACCCTATATCGCCAAAGTTATTTACAACTTTGCTGGAATACGTGTGTAAACAAATATACTGGGACAACATGGGAGTAAACATAAACGGAGACGATCTGAAATTTGCAGATGATATTGTGTCAATATCAGACAGCATTGACAAAGCCACGCAAAAATTGCGTGGCTGGATTGAGGATAAATACTTCGAAGATTTGCCATAACAAAATTAATTGATTTTACGAATATTAACGTCTGAACTTCTTCAAAAATCAGGTTATAGAATTCAAATAGCTTAGCCAATAGCGGTTTGGGTTTCCATTGACGCAACTCAAATTTTTGTAGATGAAATACCCAGTTAGTTTTGAGTTTTTAAGTGTTACTTAAAATTTTAGAATAGGTGGTATTCCAAACCGAAATTAATTTCTAATTAAATATTGATAACTTCCTCCTTCCTTCCTCTTCCACGCTCTCACCGAGATGGAGCAGAACTGCTAGCGTTTTTAGTTGTTACTTTTTAGCCTAATTATTGATGAATTCTGGCGTAAATTGTGGGCCGAAAGTCAGCAGAACACAAGTTAGTGAAAGTACAATTTATAGACTTTTTAGAGAAAGAAAGAATACAAGTAGTGTAATCTGTCCTAAAGAATCTGCAGGGAGGAAACCAGAACATATTGATGAAGATGTGTGCAAAGTATCATAGGAGGAAAAGTTCACTTCTTCATTTTAGCAAGGAGGTTGCAACCATAGACAAAGTTTTAAGTGCTGTTAAAGAAAACTATTATACAAAAAGAATTTCACATGAAAGAAGCAAAAGTGAAAATCGGTAGTAATCGGCAAAGCAGAAACAGTATATTGGAGAAGACATTATTTGAGAGATATTCGAAAGTACAGAAGAGAATGAAAACCGTTTTTTTACTTGCTTACATGGTTCAACGAAAGGGATTCGGTTCAAATGACGTGGCAGGATGAAACTATTTAAAGCTCTCCAGAAGTTCATGAAAGGTTTGTAAACAGGCTTAAAAATGCCCTCGCGCAAAGGGCAGCTGCTAATAATAACACATATTCGAAGTGACAATGGTAGTTTACATTCCAATCAAAATCAACGAAAAATTATCATTAGAAAATTACTGTCGATGTTTTTGAAGAAATTGCCGTCAAGCTCTTGGAAGGAATTATAAACATTTGATTGTTTAAGCGGGACTTGAAAAATTACTGCAGTTCATACGGCAAAGTTAAAAAATATTATATTGATGAAACCGCTGAAGAACGTTTAATAAAAGCTCTTTGAATTAAATCCCATTAAGAGGATATAGGCCCAAATTAAATGCCATGTGGCTAGAAATAGTACTACTTTTAAATGAAATAGAATTAAAAACAAGACAACTTATTAAGATGAAACGGCTTATCTTCAAAATGAATGAATTAGGTGTATTACATAAGAGGTCCTTCAACTAGACTGTAAATCTTGATCAAAACAAGTTCATTTAATATTTTTAACCTTCAACACTTACATCATTTTATTCTTGTTAATGCAACCTTTCAAGATTCAACCAAATAATATATTTATAATTAGGAGCATATTTAACCTACTTTTTGTTCTTACATAGTTTGTTATCGTTGACATTGCTCTTGGCATTGGAACGTAAAGCTGAAAATCGAGTATCTAAATCAATAGGTATGGTAGCATTAATAATAAATTGGTGCTATATATAATTTTATAATAAGACTAAAATTAGTTTGTTTTATCTCTTACAGACTAACCATCTGGGTAATGAATGCAATGTGAATGTAATAAATTTTATATAGATGATACCTGTAGACCATTATCAAAACGTATAAAAGAACACCAAACTTATATTAATTTGAAGAACAAGACTAATCGAAATACATCGACATAGATTATTTTGTATTAATTTATACCCTAAAATAATTAAGCAATTACTGCTAAAGTTGGAAATAGAGTGACGGTCCCTTCCGATTGGCCTGACTTTGTCTAACGATATAGAAATTTAGCAGTTCTTGTGGCTATTAAAAAGCGGTTGGAATGTTACTAAACTACCATTTAGAAATCCCCTATTACTTTCAATACGTCTACGTTCTATGCTAATATAATCGAAGACATTTTTTAAGCCCGTTGACAAGCCTTCCATACATGTCTCAGCTTGAGAGCTTTAGATTGTTATATCCTGCCACGTCCACCTTAGGTGTATTTATTGATATTGAGGGTGCGTTTGGTAAAACCACCTTTGAAAAAATCAATGCAGCCTTTACAAACAGGGGCATCCCTCCTGCTGCCGGATTTTCAACATGGTCTTAAAGGAGCGCATGCAAATAAAAGTGGAAGACACTGTAGTGAGAGGCACCATTGCCACAGGGAGGCGTCCTGTCGCCACTGCTATGGACCCTTGTTCTCGACAGACTTTTGCATCGCCTCAACTCAGATGGATTCTACACAAATGCATATGCAGGCGATCTTACGATACTGCTCAATGGAAAGTTAGAAGGAGTTCTGTTCAATCATATGCAGAGTGCCCTTCGCTTAGTCGAAGAGTGGTGTAGAGAGCATTCCCTGTCTGTAAACCCCAGGCAAACGAAGATGGTGCTCTTCACCAGAAAAAGGAGGAGGTAGCCACTACGGCCTCCGACCCTCCTAAACACACAGCTAAATTTTGCGTCGGAGGTAAAATACCTTCATTTAGAACGAAGACTAAAGAAGACATACATTTCTTATGAACAGGGTCGCAGGATTTTGGGAGAAATCTGGGGGGTGAAACCCAGGGTCGTATTGTGGATATATACTGCTATCATAAGACCTATGATTACTTATGGAGTCGTAGTTTGGTGGCCCAAGAATCAACAAAAAAACGGAAATGCTCAAGCTCAGTCCGGTACAGAGAACTGCCTTCCTAACCATAACAGGAGCTATGAGAACAACTCCCAGAGCCATGGAAGTAACGTTGTGCTTGCCGCCTCTAGATATTTATCTAAAGGAGGTGGCTCTCTCTACATTGTTAAAGCTCAGAGTAGTTGGTGTGCAACCCAGCAGAAAATGTGGAGAGAGACTATACGACACCTGTGGGAAGGGGCAGTGGGAAGACTCACTACTACAGGCCAGCGCAGACAGCATACCTCCCAAGTTTGTCTTCGACAAACTAGGTACATGATGTACAAATATCCATAGCCGCAAAAGAAATTGTTCACAGGAATACTGAGGACATTACTATTAAAATCTACACGGACAGTAGACATGCACTACTGACTGGCCTTGAAGTTATAAACTTACAGCCAGGTCAGTACTAGAATACCATAATTCACTGGAAGATGCCGCCTGCAAACAGAATTTCTGTGTGTTGGGTTAAATGACATACACAGTTCGAAGGTAACAAATCAGCGGATAAATTGGCTAGAAAGGAAGTCGGTGCAAACATTATGGGTGCCGGCCCTTCAAACCTACCTATCGTGACGTTAATACATATAATAAAAATATCACCCATAAAGATTTAGGGCAAGATGGAACGAACCAACCAACTGTTGACTGGCCAGGGTGCTACTAAGTTACCCTAATGAGTCTACAGTAAAGGCATACCTGAGTATGTCAAGGAAGAACCTACTACTCATGCCGGGTGTTCTGACTGGACACTGCCAGCTAAGGAAACATCTCTACACAATGAGATTATGCGAGACACCTCTATACAGACGCTGTAAACAGGAGGACGAAACAGTAGAGCATCTGCTCTGCGATTGCGACACTCTTTCGGAACTAAGGGTATACATTTTGGGAGAACGATGACCAACCATGGCTCTTCTCAGAATGGTCTCCTCTAGTCTAGACGGATTGTTTGACTTAGGGTGGACGCACAGGGGGTCCAATGGGGCCTAAGTGCCATGGCCTTTCAAGGTCACCTCACCTGCACCATTTCCAGATTCCAGATGCTGCCACGTCCTTTGACTCGAATGTTTTCCATTCGGCCATGTTTCATCCAACTGAAAAAACGTTTTGCGCTACTGTATTTCCAAATGTCTCTCAAATACTGTCGCATTCAACACACTGTTACTGCTGCATCGATTAGTTCCGATTTGAAGCAGTATATGCCACAAAAACTGGTGAAGAGAGGCATACAGTTATGGTGCAGATATACATAATACATATGATACAAAGGTATACTCCGCCAATGATGACCTGGAAACAAGCGGTACTCTCGGCGAAACAGTAGTAACACAGCTGTGTGAAACTTAAAAAATCCCAATATAGTTCTTGCGTTTGATCGATTTTTTACCTCGGTACATTTGATGGCGCCTCTTCAGTATCCAGCAGTAGGAACGGCCATTATGACAAGAAAGGACATGTCAAAAAAAAATTATGAAAAAAGAAAAATTAATAGAGGTGAATGCAATTTTCACTTTTGCTGCTGCCATCTGAAATTCATTTCAACCACCATATATATTTATTTCAGATGTCATGTCTTCTTTCACAGCACTTAAAACTTTGTCTATGGTTAGGAACTCCTTGTTAAAACAAAATGAGTGAACTTCCTTTTTTATGACGCTTCGCATATTTTCATCAAAATATAGTGGTTTTCCCTCTGCAGATTTTTAAGGAAGGACTAAACTACTTGTATGCTTTCTTCCTCTATAAGAAGTCTATAAGTTGTATTTTCACTAATTCCTGTCATATTGAACGTGTAGATATTAAATTCCTGACAATGGAAGGCGTTTAATGTACAGTCGCATCATGTGCATTCAAAACAATGGTTGCATTTATACCAAGTGTACCTTTACAATTACGGGGAACAAAATATGATGAGCTTAAATATTACGAAAGGTAGAATATTTTTGGTACCGCCTATGGTTTACTGCGCATTATGGCCTGTGAGGTATAATTGAGGTTGGATGCTGTTAAACATTTTTGAATAGACTACACGATTTAACTAAGTATCTTCTACATGAATATTTTGCAGTCGAATGAAGGAAACCTTCGGACATTTATTAGGAATATAATACCACACGGTGCAAAAGTAATGGTCTTGAGCAGTCACATTTCCAATGTATGAATTTGGTTGTTTTCTTAAGAGATCATAATGGTAATTTTTTATTCATTTTATTTATTTATTTATTTATATTTGGGATACAAACAAAAAAAAAATCCCACAACAATATTCACTTACAGTGATGCTTAGAGCTAAGTCGAAATACTTCAAACTATACTACATAAAAAAATAAATCAAAGAGAAAACGATCCAATAATTAGTTGTATCAAAACAATACTCATTAATTATATAAATGTTTGATAAATGTAGTTGGCTGCTATTATATGAGAGCGATCTTAAGCCTAGATTTAACTGATGCTTGAGAGGAATTAAAAAAATCAATACCAAAATCCAAATAATACAAATTCGTAACTCTCATCATTCGGCACAGTGGAGCGTTTTGAGAGCTAGTATGTCTGAATGGTATATTAAATAGATGGTTGGATCTCAAAATTCGTGGGGCAACGTTGAAGGATATTAGAGCTAGCAAATTTGGGGAGTCTATTTTATTTGTAACGATTTTATAAAGAGACAAAACGTCAGAGAGAATCCTTCCATTTTCCAGTGATAATATCTTGAAATGTGTTTTGAGCTGGCCAATGTCATTTATGCTTATGGCCGTGTCGATAAAGTAAACTATGCAAAAATTTGTTTTGTACCCTTTTAATTTGTTTTTTTTTTTAAATATCATAACAAGGATTCCAAATTACAAAAGCAAAGCTAATTTTGCTGTGTATAAATGAGTAATAGAGAGATAGGTACGATTTCGAATTTTTAAATAATTTGGATTGTCTATTAATGAAGCCCAGCATTTTAAAGCAATCTGAGACCATTTTTTCTATGTGTTTATCGAAGGCTAATTTTTCATCAAAAATTACACCCAAGTCTCTCACTTCATTGACCTTTTTTAAAGTTTTAGAATTTATAGAATAATTATAGAGAATCGGTTGGCGGTTTCTGGTAAAAGATAATACACAGCACTTATCAACATTAATAAATAGGCTATTATCCTTGCAATTGTCTTGAAATCTATGTAGATTTTCCTGCATTAGGTCGCAATCGCCAGGTGATAAAATTCGTCTATATCTTTTTAGATCATCGGCATATAATAGAAAATTTGAGTATTTAAAACAATGTATGACATAAATTAAATAAATAACAAAGAATAATGGTCCTAGGTGTGGCCCCTGAGGAACACCGGAAGTTATAAGTTATAGAAACTGTGTTTGAAGAAACTACGGTAATTAAAACACTAAATTTACGATCCTGAAGATAGAAGCCAATCCAGTTTAGTAGCATACCATCCACACCGACTTGCTTGAGTTTACTAAGCATAATTGAATGGTTTATCTTATCAAAGGCTTTACTAAAATCGGTGTAAATGGCATCTACCTGCACTCTATTATCGAGATTCGATTTAAGGAACTCAACGTATTCAAGATTAGATTAGATTCCAAGGATCTGTTTGCCAAAAATCCATGTTGTTCCAAAATGATTTGCCTTTTAACCAGGTTATAAACATAATTATATGTTAGTTTTTCAAGTAATTTTGCAAATACATTGGGAATTATATGTGAAAGTTTCCATATATTCGGAAAATAGCCAGAAGACAGAGACTGGTTATAAAGTAGAACTAAAGGGATAGAGAGTTCGGTGGCACAAGCCCTGACGAGGGAAGATGGAATGCCATCGTACCCTGCGCCCTTTTTAGGATCTACGCTCTCCAAAACAGCACATACCTCATCCCGATTAAGCTCAATAGAATTTAAATAATAACTATTCGCGTTATGAGAATAGTTAGGAACAGTTAGATTGGCTGCTTTAACAAACATGCTCTCAAAATACTTCGCAAACAGATTACTAACTTCCAAATGATTCGAGAACTCCACATCATTATATTTCATTTTAGAGGGTATACTAGCATTTTTTCTGTTTACAGACACAAATTGACAGAATTTCTTAGTATTGTTTGGAATTTCTGTTTCTATATAGTTAACATAATTTAATAAATCACTACTAATTAGTTTTTTGAATCGACATCTCAAAAGTTTAAACGTATTTAAATCATTTATATTTCTGTAGACTTTCCATTTTTTGTGGAATTTGTTTTTTTCTTTAATTACTTTGATGGTTGCTGGTGAATAATAAGTGGGAAATGTGCCGCTCTTAAGTCTAATCGAAACTCTTTGGTGAATTATGTCATTAAGAATTTGATAAAACTTTTCCAGATTATCATCCAGCGAATTATTTTAAAAAGAGAAATGCCCAACGGGTATTCTTTATATAATTTTTTATCAAAGGATAGTCTGCCCTCTTAAAAGTTACATAATGTTTTCTATGTTCTTTAAGGTTTCTATTATAAAACACAGAAAGCATGAATTCAAATGCAGGATGGGCTAAATCCTCATTTACAATAGGGGTTGAACAATGCATTAGGCTACTTATGTTACATAATATTAAGTCTAGAGTTCTGTTAATATTATTTTTTAAATAATTAAATTGCATAAGACCCAAAAAAGATAGAGTATTTATTAGATCTGAATAATCATTTGGTATGTTGGAGGGCAATAGTATAATATTGTCACCCAAGCCAATCCAGCAAGCTGCTGGATTCCATTCAGAAGAGAGCTGTGAGTCCCGTCGGCGACCCGTAGTTGACCCGGGATCTGAATAGTCTGAAACACCGCAGACAAGTGGCCGAGGTATCCCTGTTTTACAGATATTTTCACGGCAGATGTTGCCAGGATTTGGCTCACCTCATCCCGCCCCCGGCAACGCCTGTCAGACTGTCACGACAGACGGCCAGAACGCATCCGTTCGTTGTACAACTGGAAACAGCTAGGACATCGCTTTAGAAAGTCTTCTTCGTCTGATGCACTGCATCGTTGTTGAATTCACTCCGAGGACATCTGTTTCCCCCAAATTTCAACCTACAGCTGTCCGAGAACCGTGCGTGTGCGAAGATGTTGATTGACACGGTTCTTAAATAGCTGTAAGTTGTAATTAGAGGGAAAAAGATGTCCTGGGAGTGAGTTCCACAGTGATGCAGTGCACCAGACAAAGGAGTCCTGATAAAGTGATGTTCTAGGTCTTTCCCGCTGTATGACGAATAGGTGCGCTCTTGCCGTCTGTCGTGACTGTCTGACAGGCGTTGCTGAGGGCGGGATGTGGCGGGCCAAATCCTGGGAACATCTGCCGACCACAGTATTTCAAAGCATCCAGATCCCGGGTCAACTCCGAGTCGCCGACGAGACGTACAGCTCTCTTCTGGTTGTTGTTCTTGAGAGAGAAGGCATGTACAATATGTTACAATTGAGCTTGAGCACTCGAGCTTTCCAGCTTAACTCAATATCTGATTTGGCATATTTAATTATATTTCTATTTTTTAAGTCCCCACTAAAATCTTATCGCTTTTGTCCTTATTCTTGTTCCTTAAGGTAAATACATTCTGCCTGTGTCTACGCGTAACAACAAATCAGTATAAAAGCCATCTGCATATATTTTTAAAATACTCTCCATATGTATATAGAAATTCCTTAAGAAAAATTAAACAATTTTCAAAAAACGGTATTGATGAGTGCATCTCAATTACCAAACCGTATAGGTGTGTCTAGCGATGGCTAATTAGCGATATTATGAAATTAGTACAATCATTCTATAGAAACGTTAAAGAGTTTTGTGTGTTAATATTCTTCAAAACTGTCGCAACATTACTTTCCCAGCCGCTAAAGGTGACTAAGCAAAAGAGACAGCATTGATCAATTTCTAATTTAATAGCAAAATATATAATACTGCTTTGTTCGAAACTTTAACATATTCATAATTTTCGGAATTCCGGACATTTTTGAAAATTGCGTATTTTTCCAATCTTGACACCCCGTATCTAGGGCGTTAAGGACATACGTTTATAACACCTTTTTTAACACAAGAAAGATTTCCTTGAATTTTGTGTAATTATTTCGTATAGCTAAACATAATAATTTCTAAGATTTTAAGATTTTTAACATTGTACTATTACTTACATTAAATTTCACAATTATTGTTTGGTGCTCATCAGCAGGTAAGACAAAACAATAGAAGTTCGAATATTATATATGAAATTGTTACTACTTACATGCCCATGATCCATATCTCTTTGTTAGAGAACTATCTTCATTTGGCAGGAATAGTGGTGCGAGAAGTGCTCTGGACACCTGAAGCAAACTCCAGATTATATCCAGAAGGAAGAAAAATATAGTTAGCGCTCCTACGGTAACTAAAGGTATTGTAAGAAGCGATAGCTCCATCCTATGCACCTGAAAATAATAACGGTGCTTTAAATTATATAAAATCTGTATCATCAACAAAAGATTTTTCCAAATCCGTTAACAGTGCTGTTTTTTTATTAAACGCTTTATAATGTTAATAAATGGACTGAATTAAATAATTGGAATTACACATACAAACAATTGGAAAATTGGTGAACATCAGATAGATTTAGCCCAAAAACTGATTTTTTTTTAACGAATAGAACAAGGACGTTTTTGAAATTTAAGATTATTTTTGTAATCTAGACTATATGTGGAAATACCGATTGTAAAATGTTAGGCATATTATCTTCCTCTGTATTATGTAGAAATATGATCTCTTATTTGAAATGTGATGCCACCTAAGGCTTATTTTGAATACGAAGAGAAAGATTAATAAGCGAAGTAGAGAAATCTAAGATATACTTTTCCGAAATAAGAAATACACATGGGCGTAGACAGGATTTTTTCTCAGGGGAGGCAAGCCGTAGACAAGACCGCAGTAGTGGCAAATTTTGGGGGGCCACGCCCAATTTTTACACAAAAGTCATGAGTCGGTTAAATATCCAGCGGGGGCCACGGCCCCCCCCTGGCCCTTCGCTGTCTACGCCCATGGAAATACAATTTACGACTTTGGAGCTTATAAGGCACCGAAAATATACAGTAGATCTGTGCTCTGAAGAAAGTGATATTTGTGATTGAAGACCATCAGATGTTGTTTTGTTCTAAACGTTCGTTCAGTATTGAGGGCTACAAAGGAGCAACAATGGCTAGAGAAACATAAGGGATTTTGTTATTTTTGTAGCAAACCTTTGTTATAATGGAGAAATCATTGCTGCTAACTTTTACTTGGATCTTTAACTAGTTTTTCAAAATAAATTAAACTGCTGGTTTGCTAACCGTTTATTTTGCCTTTAGCTGATTAGGTTGGTTAGTAGAAATCGGTGTGTCAAAATTTTACTTCTGTCATTCTTTCACCGCCGCGCCGGCGCCGCGTACGACTTTTAATTGGATATGTGTAAAATGCATGTTAATTATCTTCATATTTAATTTCACAACTACTCGTATTAAAATGATCTACTTTCGCCAAGGATAAAGAAGGAATTTTTTTGAGAAGAAAGTATAGTTGCCCTTCCAATTATTGCGCAAAAGAAATTTAAATTATTGGTCGCCCCGGTGTGACAGACCGGGAATGGTTTCCTTAGATAATTTCAGGTTTTTGATAATGATAGTTAGAATATCTAATAATAAAATGTAATACATTGACTGGGATAATTTTTCTTTGACAAATACAAGCTTTTAAGAAAATTTTTAATAAGAAATACATTGCATCAGTTATGCTCTTATAACTAGAACATCCTGGATTTATTTATTGACTAGAGTGTACAATTCTTTAAAGTTTGCTGATGTTTTGTCTTCTTCAGACCATTATGCAGAGCAGTATATATAGGAGAACTATAAAACAGCGCTCACATTTTGCAGATGAATTGGTACATTACACGAAAATATAGCAAATATCTAGTAAATATAAGTTGCGATTTTTAAATGGTTTTTTCAGTCAACCAGTTAAAATTTTAATGTCAGTAGAAACTCATATGTTTTATCAGTATTGTATTTGTGTTATTTAACTTTGTTCTCCATCGTTTGAAATGTTACACTATGAAATGCGCTTAATTTATTTTATTGTGGATTTTCTACTTATGCAACATTCTTATTTTACATAATTGTTAATTAAATGATAACGATAAAACGATTATATATTACTTTTAAACTATTTCGTGTTTTCGAATTTCGTAGCCGTGAGTGGGCCCAGATAGGGCCCTCCACTGCGACCCTTAGTCCATTGCGGCTTACATCTGTAGTTTCCACTAGACCAGAGGCTCGATCCTTTTCATGGGATCGATTTGCTTTCTGGGGTTGACAGTTTTCAAATCTATAAATGTCATTTGAAAATTTCCAAACAATGTTTGTCTGACTCTTTCCATTGCTGTGAAGAGGCTTAAAATATGCTCCATTGTTTCTTCGTCCTCCAAGCACAAGCGGCATTCCATTTCTTCGGAAAGCCCTATTTTGTTTATGTGGCATCTTAGCCGACAATGGTCAGTGTACATGCCAACTATATCCTGTACCTGCTGTCGGCTAAGTTGAAGTAGTTCTAGTTCCCACTCCTGATGGCAGATTTACTGCCATCCATTTGTCTACAAATTGCTGTGGTGGCCACCTGGAGAGGGCTTTTTTAGCTGTGTTGTAAGCTATTCCCAGTACTGGTTTTCGTCCTACGAAGGCCGTTGCGGCTGTCTGCTTCGCAAGAGCATCATGATGATCGCCTGCGGATTGTTGGACACCGCCTGTGTCAATCTATATATAGCCCATCTGACCTCCCTATCCAGTACCATTTGGAGAGTTGGCAGATTTAGAAGACGCTCAAGCGCTGCCGTGGGTGTAGTGCCGAAGGCGGCACTAATTGCTAGACACGCTTGTCTTTGTAAGGTAGATAATTTGATTCTCGCGGAGCTTTGTAAGCTATTAGAGTACCAAGCTACTGCTCCATATGTTATCATTGGTCTAATGACCGGAATATATAGCCAGTGCATTTGTTTGGGATGTATGCCTCATGTTTTGCCACAAATGCGTCTGCAGGTCCATAGCCTCAGTTTTGCTTTTGCGGCAATTTTATCCAGATGCGCATTCCAGTTAAATGTTTTATCTAGGGTAATTCCTAGATGCTTCACTGTGTTCGCAAATGGAATGGTTCCTCATTTGAGAGAAAGTGGTTTTTAAAGCTAAAAACAGTATTGAATCTTAACTTGATTTATAATCAGTAATTAAAGATTACTCAATGGTTTCTGGATGTGTTTTATAGAAGTATTACTATACTCTTTAGAACCTACCACGTTCTCTTAAATAATGCCACGATCCGAGAAGACCCGACTAAGAATATCATAATTATTTAGACAATGTAAAACTGAAAGCATTAATTAATAAAAAAATTATTATTTTGTGTAATTAGTTGTTCATTAAGCGAAAATATTATTAACGAGATTTCGATATTGATCTGCTTTTTATGTTTGTATAGTGGAAGTAATACCGGCCTAATTTCTAATATAATGTCAACGCTATTCTCTAATTAAAAATAATTAAATCATTATAAGGATAATAATATAATGACCGTAAAATATTGTTAGAAATAATTACTTATAACACAATAGTGCCAATAAAAATTACAACCACGTCGTGAAGCGTAAGCTTTGATTTAATATAAATTTTTATTTAGTGAACCGGACATTTTGTTATATGATATGCTGAATCTGTGATTGACAGGGAACACTCAAAAATGAGAGACCTATGCGGCATTAAATGTTATTTAATGCCGCATAGGTTTATCTTAATCTTAATATCCACCCACTCTTTTTGATACTCGTACACGTACACTAGTTCGACAAAATATCTTTTTTCTACTACATACTTTAATTGGTTTATTAGACATTTACTACCCGTACTTTAATGAGATCGGTCAATATCAAAGATTACCGTAATTACAACGTAATTACGTAATTACGTGTTATTATTCACTTAGGGGCGTTGTTTTCTAACATTAGCAAAGCTCCTGGTTAAAATGATGAGGCTAGATTTCCAAAGCATTTAGTGGATTTAATCTTCTCTTTCCTAACTAACAGAATGTTTGCGTTTTCAGTGAATGACTAGCAACAAAAATTTGCTTGGGGGAGTTCCCCAAGGTTCTCCTCCTCTCCTTTATTATTCAACATATTCGTCCACGATATCTCGAAATTAGCAATCAAGCGACTCTATCTCTCTGCTGATGATACTGCGATAGTTTCTCATGCAAAAACCCTAATATACCGCCAGGCTCCAAAGAAACATTAATTTCCTGGAACTCTGGATGAGAGACTCGAAGACCAAGTCGAACCCCGCAAGAACCAAAGCTACTTTCTTTTCGAAATCCAGGTCGATGGTTCAGAGGGAAGGGTGAACGTGTCCAACAAAGACATACCACGAACAGGTCATCAAATAACTAGGTATTATTTTCAATAGACGCCTCACATGGATGCTTAACATAAATGAGATAATTAGAGCTTCCAATCGGCAGTTTCGTGCTTTCTACTCATTGTTGTGCTGAATAAACAAACGTAATATTAAAGTGAAGATCGCTATATACAAAGTTTTTGTTGGATCCGTATCAACAGGTGGTGTTTTAACTTGACTTACATGTGCAATCCCACAGCCACTCAAATTACAGAAAACGCAGAACAAAATTCTGAGAATTGTTGTAATTTTTGCCTGGTTCATTAGGAACTCAATTATTCACCGAGATCTAAATATTAAATCACTAAATGAATTCAAACTTATTACTAAATATTACACTAGCACAGACTGATCAATTATACTTTATTAGATTCACACGTAATATCTAACGAAACGAAAATTTATCCAAAAAAAAATTGGCTACATTTCATCTTCTCATCTCTCTTCCTCTTCTCCTTTCCTTACAAACTGATTATTCAACTGCAAGGTAATGAGTCTACTTGAGACATATTGATGAGAGAAGAGCACTAATAGGCAGGAAACCTCGCCGAAAAAAAGACAGGGATCCCAAGAAGAAAGCTAAAAACTAGCTAGTGGTCGTGGAAAAAATAGTGTATGCAAGTGGCTATTAAGGCACTCGCATTTATTACGGCACTGGCCTACACTCAAGTCGTAATTCTCATACTCGTGTTTTAATAGCTATCATTAAAAATGATACTGCATATTATATCATCAGTTTACCTACTCAGATGCTTCATAAGCTATGGCATTTGGGTCATCATTCAAAAATACGTCTGAACCATTTATGATTAAGAATTGTGGTCGACCTACCCATTCAATTCAATTCCATTTAAGATAAGTTACTTATAATGCTGCTCGCGATTATATCTCTTCGGGATATTTTAAATCACAGGATTACATTATTACATGAGCAATGACAATATTTATTTTTAGCTTGCCACAACTAGTCTAAGTTTAGCTAAATATCTTCCTTGTTGCCCTAGTCTAATTGTCGCATCATGGAAAAATTACGTTTCAGGTATTTATTAAAACTTAGGTGTTCAAAATATCTATAGTCCACTTGCAGATCGTGACTCAGAAGAAGGTTGACCTTTAATTCAGTTTGCAAGGCAATTGTTTTCTAGCCAAATTACTTTGTTACTTGAGTCACCAATATGATCTGTAATGTCGACAATATCATCGGCAAAACGCAGACAGTATATATTTCTTATGATCAACATTTTTACCCATTTCATTCCATTTAAATTTCTTGAATAAAAGCTCTTATAAATTAGTAAGATCGATATGGTACCCTGTTAGACTCCACAGGGGAAATGGTATTACTTCCATATATGCTTAATGGATCTGGGCCAGCCTCGACGCCCCCCACAAAACGATATTGACTTTATCATACCTAATAGGAAGGAGATGGTGCAGGATGTATCCGTGTTGAATAAGTTCTAAATAGGCAGTGATCACAGACTGGTCCGGTCCAAAGTCTCAATTAATCTCAAGAACGAGCGGCGAAATCTCCTTAAGCGACCAACATCTAGCAACAAAAAATATAATTACAGCTAACACCTATGGAAAATGTTGTGGATCCGAATACCTTGAGCACATGTAATACAATGTTCTATACAAACTGAAGTAAAAGAATATCAGACATAAAGCCCCCAACGAAACAAAAAAAACTTAGTCCAAGTACCAAATCGGGCAAATAAATACACGGAAAACGTCGCAGAAGTAAGGCAGTTAAAAAGAAAAATCTCCAAGCCAGTGTGGAAGGACACAAGAACGTACAACACAAATGAAATCTCGAAGGTAATCGAGCAAAACAGAGGCATGAAGTCCCTGTGGAAGTCACTCTCCGGAGGCAGGAAAAATATCTGCAATCTAGCAAAAAAGAGGGACCAAATAACAACAAGGATGTCGAAGGTTTCTACGCGATGCTATATAGAGATAAAAATGCACCGAGCTTAGACACCAACGTACAAAGTGTGCAAAATCAAGGTTTCGAAGAGATTTCAAATACCACTTAGACAAAATAAGAGGGGCACTAAGAGATATGAGGAATAACAAAGCAATTGACGGTGATGGCATCGGCAGTCGAGCCCCTAAAATTTAGCAGAGCTACGCTACTACGCAATCAATTCGTTGCTTGCTTAGAAAACACCTTCCCAGTGGGACCGAGCAATAACTATAATACTGCATAAGAAAGGAGATATCATGCAAAATTACGTTACATTACAATTACTATCGCATTTGTATAAGTTATTCGTGATAATCGCCACTAAGAGATTGACAAATAATATTCGAATTGTACGAATCTTTCAAGCCGTGTTTGGGTTAGTTTGTGTTAACACTGATCATCTACAAGCAGTTAAGAGTCTTATCGAAAAATGTTTCGATACAATAAACCAGCATAAAATGCTACAGGCTTTTACACGATTTGTATCGATTACAGATACATTAATGCCATCAAACACCTATACTAAAGAGCGAAAGCATATTTTAGACCGCATGATGCCTCCCACGATATCTACATCGCACTCGGCGTGCGCCAAGGGGAAGACATCTTACCAAAATTATTCACTACCTTTCTAGAACCCATGCTCAAAGAGATAGATTTAGATGACATGACATGGGGTGGTCATAAAATATAAAAGTTCTTATAAACAGCTTTGCCCCCACGAAATCTCTCATAATTAGAGACCAATGCGTATTGTTTGTACTCACATATGGGGCTGAAAGACTTACCTTCACAAAAAACACTACAAGCAAAATAAGTATTGCCCCGAGGAACTTGATGTAGCCAAGACACTAAACAGGCTAATGCCTGAATCGAGGAAAGCCTTCAATGAAGTCAAAAGACTGGGGAATTGGGATAACTATCTAAAATCCCTATCCGAGTATAACAAAGAGCTTTGGGGATCCAAAAGAAGAACTTTTAGGTCCTTTTGTGAAGGTATAGATCAATAGCACCGTCCATCCGTCTACAAAAAGTGCTATCTTTTCCTGGGTCAAACATAATTGGTAAAGAAAAGCTGGCACAAGAAGACAAGCCCATTGAAACCGCTCAGCGACCTACGAAAAGGGTAAAAGTTCTAGCCAACAAAACTTTTACAAAACACACAATCAGATGGGCGATAGATAGTTTTAAACCCTATAAAACCCGGGAGTGGATGGAATCTTCCCAGCCTTTCTACAACAAGGTATAGAGCAGCTACTACCATACGTTCAATCAATTTTCACAAACAGCTTTGCATTGCGCTACATTCCTGAGAGCTGGAGGAAAGTTAAAGTAGCGTTCATATTAAAGACAGGGCGACGACCACAAGAGGAGCCAAAGTCTTACCGCCCCATTAGCTTAACCTCCTTAACACGACGGAAAAGATTATCGATAGGCATGTCAGAAGCAAGTTACTTTCTAATGCTCCACTGCATGCAAAACAGTTCGCATGCCAGCCATCGAAATCTACCACCCATGCTCTTCAAAATCTCTTCCGTGATATAGAGAAGGCACTAACTGAAAAAGAAGTGGCGCTGTGTGCATTTCTGATAACACCTCACATGAATCCATTCAGCGCGCCAGAACCCATAGAGGAGTGAAACCAACCACAATACAATAGATAAAATCCATGCTAACCAGCAGTGAAGTCACCGCGACCATTGAAGACACAGTCGTCACAGTCAAAATAATAACGGGTTGTCCATGCTTTGGTCTCTGATTGTTGACGATCTACTAGTAGGACTGACTGAAGCAGACTTTGAAGTCCAAGGTTACGCAGATGACCTAGTTACAATAATAAGAGACAAGCATATATGCTTGCCTCTTATTATTGTAACTAGGTCATCTGAACAACGTTCTCTCAGAACGTATGCAAAGTGCACTCAGCTTTGTCAGCACATGATGTACACAGGAAAGCCTAAATATCAACCCAAGCAAAACTGTAATGATCCCATTCACAAAAAGATGGAAGCTGAACCTTAAAGCACCCACTTTAGGAGGGACAACGGTAGAGCTTTCAAATGAGGTTAAGTATCTTGGCATCGTTCTTGACCAGAAACTATACTGGAACTCACACCTGGAAAGAACTATTCCAAAAGCAACGGCAGCGCTTTGGGCCTGTCGACGACTCTTTGGTAAAACATGGGGCCTAAAACCCTCCATCATCTGGTGGTCCTATAATCCTGTTGTTAAGTGTATTATAACCTACGCCTGCTTAGTATGGTGGATAAAAGCAGAGGAAATAACAACACAGCGAAAGCTCACAAGAGTAGAAAGGCTCGTCTATCTGGGTATAACAGGGACCATGAAAATGTGCCACACAGCAGCTCTGAAAGCCCTACTTGACCTCCCTCCGCTGCACATATCCATAGAAACGGAGGCCTGGACCAATGCGTATAGAGTCATTCAGACACAAAAACTGAAGTCAAGTCAGGAAACTTGACTGATCACCTTAAAATTCTGAAGGACATCCAGATAGAGGCAAGGACCAAACCAACCGATACAATGGAAACAAAACCTCATTTTGATCGCTCCTTTGAAGTGGTAATTGAAGACCGCAATACTATAGGGGAAAGACTAAAACAACTAGAGATGGGATCACTTGTGTGGTACACAGTTGGATCAAAGATGAAAGAGGGAGTGGGATTCAGAGCTTACGGACCAAGGTGTCGAATTTCTGCATCTTTAGGAAACACTCCCACAATCTTTCAATCAGAATTAAATGCTATCAATCTGAATGTGCCGAAAAGGCCTAAGAGGTGTAAAGATCTATATCCTATCAGATAGTCAAGCAGCCTTAAAAGCGCTAGCTTATAGCAGAATCACCTTCCAGCTAGTGTGGGATTGTCGAATTGCTGCAGAGCAACTGACAAACAGAAACAGACTCACCCTAATGTGGGTACCAGGGCACGAGAGTGTGGAAGGCAACGAAGCCGCTGACTACACAGATTGTCTTTGCGGGCCTGAAACATTCTGTGGCATCACTAGAGGACACGTAATGAATGAACTCAGAAATTGGGTAAAAAGGCGGAAAGAGACACATTGAGCCAATGTACCTGGGCAGGGACAGGCCAAAAGACTCATCTCTCACTCGCCTAACTACACAGAAAAACTTCTCAAGTTACAAAAAAATGAGATAAAACTGGTCGTAGACCTTCTCACTGGACAAGGTTCCTGGAGGTACCACCTCAAGAAAATAGGGAAAACCACTGACGAATAATGCAGATTCTGCCAAACTATGGCTGAAACGTCAGAGCACTTACTCTGCGAATATCAGGCACTGACTCACCAAAGGTTGAGGCACCTCAAAAATGCCCTTGTGGCACAAAAGCTCAACCCTTGAAATATTCTGAGGTTCTCGAAAGAGATAGGAATTTTCGTGTAAAATAGAAGGACATACCCAAAAGATCAATTGTGGTCAACGTTAGGTATTTCTCTAAGCGACAGGATCCCAAACGACAGAATAAGAGATAGAACCGGAGTGACAGATGTGATTACTCGTATTACAAACTTAAATCTTGATTTTCCGACAACCACCGGACAAAGCAGATACTAGAATAATGTACGGATGGATGCTTACCGTAGTAGAGGACGCCCACCAACCAGATGGCCCGACATCACTAAGTGAACAAAGGCCAACTTGCTAGAAGTAGTACAAGATAGATGAAAATAGATAACGCTACGGGAGACCTATGTCCAGCAGCGAACGCAAACGGTCTTTTGATGATGATCATGCTGAAAGTTGGCGACATAAAATAAATTATTTTAAACTGAAGTAATCTATTTTCCTTAGGTCAAACCGTTTAGATTTTTGTATATACAAAATAATTGAATCTAAGCTTAAAGTACAGTGTACAGAATTTGTTCAGCGTTTTCCTTATGATTTAGGCTCGGATCTCGTCTCAAACAGAGATGAGGCGCCATGTCGAATACTGAGACAAAAATACCAATACTCTGAATTGTAGCTGGTTTGATAGCTTTAGCCCGGACTATTATACCGCTTAAACAACGACAAATAATATATTGAAACAAAGTTACATATTTTTATGTTCTGCTAATATTGTAATCTATCTTCTTTCCAACCTTGCATTTCTTGTCTTGCCTGATCACTAATTATCACTAAAATTTGAAAAATCGCAAAATGATGCTGTCGAATAAGTTACGAAATGCGAATGCACAATTCCAATTAGTGCCGAAGAGTTATATCTACAGCTTTAAGTGTGTTAAGCTTTATTAGGACTTTCGATTAAAATCGTGATGTGGTATCAGCATGGCAAAAGTATTTTGGTTACCTCGTTTTTTTTATTTAACTATTGCATTGCTGCGAAATAATTGCAAATGCACTCGACTGAAAAAGTGCATCTTGTGTAATTGTAAAATGCTGCCTAGAACTATGCCATTAAAGTATGTTGTCAGATCCATTAGGTATAGCTTCCGGTGGAAAACATAGTTTGTATTATAAAGAAAATTCAAGCACCTTGTGAGTGCATGTTTATAGATTTGATGCGGTTAGTATTGATTTACTGCACAGTCTAGAACATTTACGAGTAGCTAGAATAGAAATTTTTTGGCACAAATTTGATGAATCCTCAGTATCACATCAAAGTACAAACATCTCTAGAGCCAGTTGAATTCGCAGCATATTTTGTGCCCAGTAAGCAGCATGGACATGAATGACCTATATTCAACGTGGACGCAAATGGTCGCGTGTGAGTACATATCCAAAGATTTGATGCGGTTAACATTCAGCTACTACATAGTTTAGTAGAAATTTGGTAGAAATGTGATACACCCTCACTATCACATGGAAGTCCAAACATCTCTAGAGCCAATTAACCCAAGCAGCAACGACACCTCTTTTACACGTGGAATTAACGTCGGCGATCCCGTCGAAGTCACCAAAGAAGTGACGTGAAATCGACGTAATAATGACGGCAATATATCACAGCGATTTGACGTCACATCCAATACGTCACAGAGACGTATTTTGAACTCATGAAAATGATGTGTTTTTTGGGGGTAAATTATAAACAAAAATATTCTGTAAAAATATCAGTTTTATTTATTATAAGAGCTAATAAACAAACATATTCAGAGTCAAAGAATAAAGCTATAAAGATTCAGATATACCATATCTAGATGATATATCCCCTGTCGATTTCTCTTTGCGAAAACCGTATTGGTTGTCGCTAATTAATATGTTGGTCTCGAGGTAATTGCGTAGCTCCTGATTGATTACACGTTCCATGACTTTGGAGATTATTGGAAGCAAGGCAATTGGGCGATAGTTTGAGGGCGTGGGTTTCTTGCCTTTTTTGGAATAGGTTGTACTCGAGCGATTTCCAAGAAGATAGGTAAATCCCATATCTGCGACAGAGAAAAAAGTCTGGAAAAAAATGGGTGTTAGTTCGTTGGCGCAGTTTTTGGTTTTTTGATTGTGTTTGTCCTTACTGTTGCCAATCACACGTTTGCGTTCGTCTCTGGCTTCGGTAAAATAACTGCGACTTCGAACGGTCTGATTTTGCTGCCAGTACTTGTAGGCTTGTCGTTTCCTACCTGCGGCTCTTTTGCATCTTCTGTCGAACTAGGGCTTTGCTTTTTACGGTAATTTGGATTGTATGCTTTTATTCCTAAGGCGATTACTTGCATAATCTCTTCGCAACAGACCGCGGAACGTCCAGTGCCAAAGCAGACGTCGAGCCAAGGAAAATCCATGCCTCGTGATAACCATCTTGTCTCACAGTAAAATAATATGAGCATTATTCTTATGCCATTACAAAGTTCAGAAAATGGTGTTGATTGTATGGGTCCCATCTTTATATAGAGGAGACCAAGGCTACATTGAACTGTTGAGAAAACGATAGTAAATCCAAAAAGCGTATCTGTGAGTAGTGAATGGAATCAGATACGTGCTTTGGGCTGTAAGCCCAAAGCTTCTGAATTTCCCAGTTATTGCTCAAGCACCAAGTGCAAACAGTTTGATCTAATTGGATGTTTTCCTCGCATATAAAATCAGCTGGCATTTTGAACAATTAAGCTGATTTTGCTCTAACATTAACTGATTAACTGATTTGCATAAACATTAATATAAAATGACAATTTACTGACTGTTGTGTGAATTAGCCAGATAAAGAACATTTTTGGAATATAAACAGTCTGTTCCTAAATATCATAAAAATATTTGTTTGATTCTTATCCAAAAATTCCCTGTAAACATATTCCCTAAACACCTGATTTAGAAGATACAGCACGATTAAAGGGTTGCACCTTTATAAAATGCCAACCTGTTCCTTGTACATTTCCTCGAAAGCTAAAGCTAGTAAAAAGAAGACTTTGTACGAAATTCAAGCTAGTTGTAATATCAATCAATTGTCCGTCAAGAACAAAGAAAGGAAGCAATAAACTTAGTTTAATACCTCTTGTTTTAAAGAAATTTCAATGCATGTTTGGCCAAATATCTTTTAATCCCAACAGGAGTTCAAAAATAATAGCAGGTGAATAGAGCACTTAGTAAAAACATATTGTTCTACCTATGAAAGTGAAAATCTCTTCTCTGAATGCCAGTTTGGCTTTAGAAAGCGGAGAAACACGGTTATAGGAATATTGGATTTGCTCTCTGGTATCCAGGATGGTTACAGCAGTCTTGAATATAGCTCAGTGGTGTCGTGTGACTTAAGCAAGGCATTTGACTGCGTGAACCACAGCATCCTCCTAGAAAAACTTTAATACTATAACATCGAAAAGCCTTGTATTGAACTTCTTGGATCTTATTTGACTTTGGCGAGATCCCGGTTGGCTTGCGAGGTGACTGAGGAATGATTCGCAGCCAACAGACTACTGTTGAATGCTGGAAAGACGAATAGGATGGTGTTTGGCTTGCGGGAGCTGGGGGGATCAAATACTGGCACAGCAATGAAGCTTCTGGGTGTCGAGCTGGATCCGGTACTCCTGTGGAATCGACACATAGATTGTCTGGCCAGCCGACTCGCAGGAGATATTTACTTGTTGCGGAACCTAAGATCCTGTGTTTCACAAAATGCAATTCGCACAGCCTACTTTGCAGTGTTCCATTCTCGCATGTCTTATGCTGTTCTGGCATGGGGACATGCTCCTCTGGCATCTCGGATTTTTAACTTGCAGCGACGAGCTTTGCGTTGTATGGCGGGTCTGGGCTACAGGCAAGACTGTAGGGAGCCATTTGTTTCACTGAAAATTTTGACATTTCCATCATTGTTTATTTTTGAGAACCTGCTGTACATGAAGAGGAATTTTCTAGGCATTGAGACTTATCAGGATATGCATTCCTATCCTACAAGGCATAGGTTGGATGCTTCCTTACAATCGACTAAAGAGATGCCAAACAGCAACCAGGTACTGGGCTGTTAAATTCTGGAACAAACTCCCACATCAAACAAAATCACTCCCAATTCCAAAATTTAAAAGTTAAATTAGGGATCTGTTGAGTGCAAATTCATTTTATTCCTTCGAAGAATTTTTAAATCATAGATTTTTAGGTATTTGTTTGTACTAGTGTAGTTGTATTTTTATTTCAAATTTGTATGCTGCCGAATTTTCTAAACTGTGACGTGTGTAAAGTGTATTAACATTATTAACATGAATAAAGAATTTGAATTTGAATTTGAATTATGTCTAGCGGGTTGAAAGAGCTGGAACTAAATTAATTTAAGGGATGTTGAGACCTATGTATTTACTACTATCAGGTTCTATAATAAAAGTATATCCAAAACATGTTAATGAGTCATGAAGTATACATTCAGGTTATGCATTATTTAAATAATCTACGTATCGCCTAGAATATATTGGTATGATTCAATTGCCAATTTAAAAGCTAATTTTATACTGCCATAACGTTTTGGTTCCATAAAACTATAATATGTCAACCCTAATGCCGGTAAACGATCTTGTTCTTGCAGTTATACTAAAGTTCAAGAGACTGTTGGTGCATAAGCTATTATGCAATACATTTATAGACGTCAACGAAACCGAAAAGTCAGAGTCGCAATAATGTTGATGACGATGAGAATTTAAAACGGTGTATTGAGAACATTTCATAATTTAATAAAAAGGGATGAGAATGAGAAATATTGCTTTTCTACAGAAATGCCAGAATTGTTTATAATTACGAACACATTTCAATCCACTGCTGAACCTAGGCGTCTTTCATTTCGGCTCACCTCTTCCTATTATTTATCAAGAAGACCTGCCGATCTCTTTATGTCGTTCCACCAGGCCCTCCACCTGGTGTTTGGCTTTAATAAGCTAATTAATTAAATATTTATTTTTGTTAAAAAACACGCTTTCGCTTAAAATACTGCATAAAATAAAGAGTAAGTTAAAATGAATCTCTATATACCAGAACTTGCTGGATTCATTGATTGCCACATACTCTCGCTTATAACTTGGTCAACCTTGATCACATGTATCTATATCTGTAAAATGATTAAACAAACTTAAAGCTGACCACCGGTCTTACCGAGTTTTATACTATAGCGGGATTGTAGAAACGATGTGTTTCGTTAAAGGAGGTGAAGGTGATAGAATGCCTGATGCCGATGATCACTGACAGCTTATTCTTTGTTCATAATTATTACTTATTACACAGATTTATTCTTGATATTTACATTTTGTGATGAAATGATTTGTTGTGTTAATGTGGACGATTATTAAAGTAGAAATACTCGGATTTTGGATGGTTAGAATATCATTCCTAATATTTGAAGCAAAAATGTCAAATGCTTCTCTGATTCCGGTTATTTTTAAAATTTATCATCCACCTTTGGATCAGTTGTGCCAAAAATGTCAAAAAGGAATTCTCTTGCATAAAAACGAATGTGTCTTCAAAAATGAGTTGGCGTACGTCGTAACCTATGGGTCTGGCTGTAAGATCCGTAGTCATACAGCAAACTAACCTAATCTAAATTTTTTGCCTTTCAAGTAAAATCTGCACAATTTTCTAAAAAATCCCCAAGGAGGAGAGGGAGCGGATTATACATACACACAGTCAGAAAGCCAGGTAGTATTAAATTTGACTACATCCGTGAAAATTCTGAATAGGAAACGAGATCTTTCTCAAAATAAGTAGACAAGCTATCATAAACAGCACATGATCCAGAGGAGGTCCCTGTGGCATGCCTTGCTTGACAGATATTTACGTAGAAAAATAATCTTTCTTATTCCCATATAACTTGCTTTCCCTCATACAGGTAAGACCCTATCAAGTTAATGCAATTTTACATATTTTTTTTTCTGAGCCTTATGTATTCCATTTTTGGACGTAGGCCTCCTTCATATGTCTCCATCTATTTCGGTTCTGTGCTTCCCTCATCCATGCCAAACCTGCCGTGAGTTTTATATCGTCTGTGCAGCGCATTGGCGGGCGTCCCCTGGTTCATTTGCCCTGGTAGGGTCTCCACTGTAGCAAAAAGTTCATCGTCCCTCCTGTATTCTGGCCACATGACCTGCAAAACTCCATTTAAGCTCAGCCATTTACTCACCAACATCTTTAACCCATGGGTTACACGTCTGATGTGTTCATTTCGCCTTCTATCGAGTAGTGACAGTCCAAGCATTTGTCTTTCCATCGCACGCTGTGTTATTCTAAGTGTTTCTAGCGATTTTTTCGTGATGGTCCATGTTTGGGCGCCGTACGTCATTACTGGTAGGACACATTGGTTATATAGTCGACTTCTTCGATGTATTGGGATTTTTCTATTTTTCAGAGTGTTCTTCAGTTTTCCAAAGGCTGCCCAAGCCAGTCTTCTTCTTCTTCTTTCTATCTCTTGGGTTTGATTTTCTCTTCCCAGTGATAGTACATGACCTAGGCATATATAGTTTGGTACATTTTCTATTTTTTTATCTCGAATTTTGATTTGAGGGTCTTCTTTACACATCACCTTTGTCTTTGAGAGGTTCATCTGGAGTCCGATTGTTGTCGTCTTCTCCTCTAGTTCCATCAACATTTTTCCTAGCTCTTCTTTGTTTTCCGAGATCAAAACAATGTCATCCGCATATCAGATGGTTTTATGTCTTCCCATTTATTGAGATACCCTTGTCCTACCAGTTTAGTTGCTTAAAAGCATCTTCTAGGGCCCAGTTGAATAATTTTAGAGATAGCGTATCCCCTTGTCTTATGCCTCTTTGTATTTTGATAGGATTTGTGATGTTAATCAACTGAATGGTATAGGTGGCCTTTTTGTATATGTGTTTAATGAGGTTGGAATACCTGCTGTCTATTCTTGCATTTGCAAGCGATTGCAATATCGCCCAATGTTCAACGCTATCAAAGGCCTTTTGATAATCTACGAACGCCAACCAGATATCCAAATTAAATTCAATGGCTTTTTCCACTAGGATCCTCATTGTCAAAAAATGGTCACACGTGCTATACTGTTTTCTAAAACCCGCTTGTTCATCTGGCTGGTATTGATCTAATTTAATGGTCAGTCTGTTCGTAAGAATTTTTGTGAATAGCTTGTATACTTGCGATAAGAATGATATCGGGCGGTAATTCTCTAGATTTGTTTTATCTCCTTTCTTGTATAATAATATTATATACATTCATTGAACAGTATGCATAATCTTGACATCAATACATCTCCTCCTTCTTTTAGCATTTCTATCAGAATTTCATCTTCACCCGGTGCCTTAACATTTTTCATATGATTTAGAGCATATCTAATCTCGTCCTCAGTTATTTCCGGGATCTCTTCCGATCCTACATTCATAATCTTATTGTTTTCTTGCTTCGCTGGGGTTTGGACTTTTGGAGTGCATAAATTGCTGTAAAAATGTTCGGCTGTTCGTATTATTTCTTCTCTATCCCTTATTTCGTTCCCCGTTTGATCCTTCAGGGCTGCTATCTGTTTTTTCTAGTTGTTCTTTCTGAGACTTCTAAGGCCTTTATTTTTCTGTAGTAGTTTTTTAACTTCATTCTCATAGTGTTCACTTAGATCGTGCCTCACCATCCTTCTTCTGTCTTTTGCTAAAATTCTAATTTCTTCAATTTCTTTTCTTTAATAGTTGTCTCTTTTTTTCAATACTTTTCTTTGTTTCATCCCTAAGCTTGCATGTTTTTTCTCTTTTCAGCTCTGCTATTTTTTTTGCTGTTGTATTTAATATGGATGTTAGTACTTGGCTGGTTTTATCGATATCCTTTTTGTCCTGAGTTTTCTCCATTTCTTTTATTTCTTTTTCAAGTCTTTCCCGGTATCTTTCCGAATTTTCCTTCAACGTTTTTGGATCTATAACTTGTTTCTTTTGTTTGAGAATCTTCCTCCTTGCTAGCTTAGTATTAACAGTTACTTTGGCTCTTATCATTCGGTGATCGCTGTTGATATTGCAACAATTTAGCGCAGTAACATCCTTCACTACTGATTTATTACTGGAGAGAAAATAGTCAATTTCACTTTTTGTATTACCATCCGGACTTCGCCAGGTCCATTTTTTTTGTTTCTTTTTATTAAAGAATGACGCCATTGAGTATAATCGATGTTCTGTTATAAACTCCAGCAGCCTCTTAACTCGTACGTTTCTCTCATCAAAACTAAATTGTCCTACATATTCTTTAGTTGTTTCTTGTTTTTCCCCAGTTTTGCATTGACGTCTCCAATGATGAAAGTATATGTTGCTGTTTCTTTGCTAATCATTTCTCTGATGTTATTATAAAATTGATCTATTTCATCGTCGTTGTGACTTGATGTTGGGGCATAACACTGTATAATTTTGATTTTGCAGTGTTTAGAAATTTTTATTAGTACCGAGCAAATTCTGTCTTTTGCTAAAATTCTAATTTCTTCAAAATTTTTTCTTTAATAGTTGTCTCTTTTTTTCAATACTTTTCTTTGTTTCATCCCTAAGCTTGCATGTTTTTTCTCTTTTCTGCTCTGCTATTTCTCTTGCTCTTGTATTCAAGTGGCTGGTTTTGTCGATATCCTTTTTGTCCTGAGTTTTCTCCATTTCTTTTATTTCTTTTAAGTCTTTCCCGGTATCTTTCCGAATTTTCCTTCAACGTTTTTGGATCTATAACTTGTTTCTTTTGTTTGAGAATCTTCCTCCTTTCTAGCTTAGTATTAACAGTTACTTTGGCTCTTATCATTCGGTGATCGCTGTTGATATTGCAACAATTTAGCGCAGTAACATCCTTGTATGTATCTTCCTCTAAGTGAAGAGTAGTGGCTGTGTGCATGAATGAATCATACTAAATGAGACACCTTGTATTCCATGCCAAATTTTAATCCAAAAAGGACTTCTCATAGAAGCATAACAGAGCGCTTTCGGCCTAGGCCATCATCAGTGTTACCTGAAAAGCAAGTAGAAGAACCACCCATTAACGGAAAGTAAATGGCTGATGTACCTAAGATCTTTATGATAGAAAATGATATAATTGATATCGTTATATCGGGAACCTGAGAGTTAAAACTTTTTGAAGGTATAAAAATAAGTGTGTAAGTTGAGAAAGATGCATTTTTTCTGCGATTTTCTATGTGAATTTTTAGAAACAATGGGAAATGGTAGAGGTTCTCTCACTTACTTGTCATTTGGACTCGAAGAGTATATCAACGAAGAGAAACAAACAACACCAACAAACAATGGTCAAATCACAATTAAAAAGTTAAAAGTCACATTATTTTAAAAAACATACATAATTAAAGGCCGATGCCTAAACCACGCTTTTCGTGGAACGACAAAATGTGTCGTCGTTGAAGTTGACAGTTTGCTTCTATGAGAAGTCCTTTTTGGATTAAAATTTTGCATGGAATACAAGGTGTCTCATTTAGTATCTTCCTCTAGTTCGAGCAGTTTTGATTCGTGCATTAACGTTCTGACATTTAGACTTCCCAGTCTGAGTGTTGTTTTTATCTCATTAAATTTTTTGCCTTCTCCGTGTTCTTGTTTTGAAAGCGAACTTTTGCCTCCCCCAGAATCCTTGAGGCAGCCCTCCTGGGAGGGGTGGTATTTAGGTATACATACCATACCCACCTGGGGTACAAATCCATTTGTTTTAAACTTCGCCATTTGAAGGGGGTATGTGGGCATAATTCGCCACGCTGGCCAAACACGTTGGCAAATATTTTGTGTCAGCCGCTCCTAACATGGAGAACAGACGCTGTTTGCAGCCGCCCACTCTGGGTCAGACGCTGCTGCTAGTTTTGGTGCGCCCCGGGTATTTGATTTCCCACCACCCATATCTGGTAGGCATTTCCCTATTCGCCATCTGGGGAGGCGCCCGATGGGGAACTAGCAACCCCACACGGGCAATTTTATAATATTCGATATTTATTTAGAATTCTTAGTAATATTTTGTCACCAATTGGGTAAAATACTTTCAAATTAATTATCTGCAAGTATCTTATAAATAGCAAGAGAATTCATCAATCTTTCCCAATTCATGGGATTTTCCTTGGCTCGACGTCTGCTTTGCCACTGACGACCCGTCAGA
>MU188047.1:28746-67391 GCA_016904865.1 Pissodes strobi | reverse complement strand
TCTAGCCGTGTGCTTGAGATTGGGCAGCACCATCGGCTATTGAAATCACCGTTGAAAACACGCGAGCGGGATTAGCGGAGACGCGACGACCAAAGGGCTCGTTGTGCTAAAATTCATATCGCACACCGATCCGAATTATACAACATAAGGCGTTGGATCTGGATTGACGGTGTAGTGGGTATGTTTATCTCGCAATATTTTACTTTCCGTCCAGATAAATAATAATTTTCAAAAGAAAATGGCAAGTATTTATGGACCAAAATATTATTTTAATTTTCCTGTGATTTTGCTGTGTGCTGCAGCTCCTCAGCACATATATACCAGCCGCCACTGCAGTAAGGTTAGTTTTAAGTCATAATGTGTAGAGTGCTTGTATATTTGAAAACATTTATCGTTGTTTGTCTGCAAGAATTTCATGAGTATTTCAGTAAAACCATACAGTGCTAGCGTTAGATAGTAAGTTTAATTTTAAATAATGAGGCGTAGAGTGCCTGTATATGTGGAAACAGTTTTTGCTGTATGTATTCGATAATTAGATGAGTATTCCAATAGAATAATTTGTGCTAGCATACTCCGTATTTTATTCAATTAATTCACTGCGGAAAAGAATATTGCTGATTGAATTTATTTTATTATTCCATAATTGTTTGACTGGCTAGTAAAATATAATATTCTAGGAAAGTTGATACATTGGAAAAAATGCACAGTGTCTAAATAATAATACCGGTATTTACCTTCGAATTGATTGCCTTTGGCTCCACAAATGATTAAACCTGGTTTGAATTGTTAAAGAGCCTCTTCGGCCCAGGCTCCAGGATGTAAACTGCACAAGTGCAAGTTTAGTGACCCTAATAAAATGTGTACCTATATATCGTCGATTCGATAGCAAGTCGGCTATCGTTTTCAAGAAATGCAAAAAACTGAAAATGAAAATGGTTAGCAAATACAATAAAACAGTAAAAAGCTCTTGCAGATTGTCAGGCTTTGAACTGACTTTGACAAGATGACAATTATAATGCCATATTTAATTACTGGTTAACCGGTATTTAGTGTGATAATGAGGTGTTATTTGGTAAATTAATTTGTTTTTGAAGTTTTATATAATATCTATAATTTGGTGTTATTCGCTTAGGAAGAATTTAATGATTTTTGTTGAAAGGATTAGTTAATTTTTAAGTGTCCCTTATCAACTTCAGTTTTTAGCAAAGGTAACCATGTGCTATTAAAACTAACAGAAGTTGAAGCAACACATTCATCTTTATTTAATAAAATTAAAGCCTTTCTTCACGCAAGCCTAGGCGAAACAATTTTGGTTAGCTTGGGTTAGATTTGGGTTATGAATATTTCACTTCACGCATGACCTCCGGTCGGTCCGGGGCTCAACAAAAGGAAAAGTGCTAACCCATGGCATACCCAAAATCGGCTGAAATGCGCCACTTTTGGCAACACTGTACCGGGCCTTTGGCGTCCATTACTAAAATTTTATTATTTGCCCGTTCAATTTCCTTATTTTCACGTTCCACCTGGGAAAGTAGTAGAGGCACTTTGTCCGTTCTACGTCAATTAACCTCAAAACTCGAACTTTGGAGGCTTTTTTTCGGCTCAAATGTGGGGGATCCTCCGATTTTTTTAGCTTCAACTACCCTATAGGACACCCCCTTTCTAGTGAAAAAAAAATTATTCGTGAAATCGTAGATACCTATACGTCACAAGACCCCCAAACTCAATCCATACGTCTTGATTAGTGGCTAAATTTATTCACTTATTTTTTAATATGACCTCGTATCTACAGCGCCAGAGAATCAGTCCTTGCACATTAAAAGAAAATGACACCGGTATTATTGTAGATATGTTCTATATTGTTGTGGAGGATTCATTTTTACCTTAGAATTGATTGCCTTTGGCTCCACAAATGATTAAACTTGGTTTAAATTGTTATAGAGCCTTGCACAACTGCAAGTTTAGTGACCCTAATGAAATGTGTACCTATATATCGTCGAATCGATAGCAAGTCGCAAGCCTTTCTTCGCGCAAGTGCATACTGGCTTAAACGAGACGAAATTAACCCAAACTAACCAAAGCTAACCCAAACTAACCAAAGCTAACCCAAACTAACCAAAGCTAACCCAAACTAACCAAATCTAACCCAAGCTAACCGAAATTGTTTCGCCTAGGCTTGCGTGAAGAAAGGCTTGCGCTTTGCGCAAGCCTTTCTTCACGCAAGTGCGTGCCGGCTTAAACGAGACGAAACTAACCCAAACTAACCTAAACTAACCCAAACTAACTCAAAAAATGAAAATGACTTATTTCCGCAAGAAGTTTTTTGAGGTATTATGTTTAGAAAAATATTTATAATGTAAAACAGAAACATGTTTTCGTGTGACATTTGACAGTAAAAAGGGGGATGCTTAGCTTACAATTATAATTACAAATAAACTTTTATTTTGTTTCATGGGGCTATGGGCCGTCTTAAATTAGGACCGGGACAAAACGAAAGCCTCTCGTTCTACGCAAATGTCTCCTAGTTAATATTTTTACCCGAGAATTGATTTTCAGGTGTGTATTGTCTATATTTCTAGTGCTTTTGCGAAGTGGTGCTGAAAATTTGTCTCAAAACTCGAACTTTGGGGTAATTTTTTCGGCTCAAATTTCGCGGATCCTCCGATTTTTTTGGCTTAAACTACTCTATAGGACACCCCCTTTCTAATGAAAAGAAAAAAAAACGCGAAATCGTAGATACCTATATGTCACAAGACCCCTGGCTCTTCCTTTTTTCACTCATTTACAGGTTGCGACACTACCTCTTTATTTTTTGGAATTAAAAAAAAGAAGTTCTGGAAGCTTGGGAATCTTTTGCGGAGATTACACCTACGTTCATTGATTTAGTGCTGAATTCAAAAGAACTTACATCGGAATAATTTAATATTATTTCTGAATTTGTTAAATGTCGTACGATAAACATTCTGAAACCTAAGATATCGATGTCTGCCAAATGCAACTTTTTGCTTCTTGCTCAAAAAAAAAAACTTAAAATGCACTAAGCTATGCTTGGGTGTTGGCAATTAATTTAAAATATAAAATATTTAAGAGGTTACACTAGTTTTTTTATACTTTTAGTTTTAACTGTTTCTGTAAGTACCTTTGAAATTAAAAATTCTTAAAATATTTACTTATTTACTTTCATTACCTACTAAGATGCTCCTGATTATTATTATTTTTTAATTTGTACGTGCACGCATACAATATAATTTTTAGGCTCCTCTTACTGCGCAAATTTTTTTGTACGCTACTGGTGGCTTTATTTTAAAAGATTTTAATCGATAGAGAAAACTCTAATCTATAATTTTTGTATCTCTTATTTTTTCTGTTTTTAAGCGGTTGTATAGATATTGATATTGATATTGATTAACATGTGTGATTAGCCACCAACCCTTTTTTTTCTTCTGTAGCCTTACCTTAACAACATAAAGAAAAATATGATTATAGTCATTGTATGCAGAATTTTGTGCTCTATCGAATGGCACCAAAACGCTACTCTATCTCTTACCGCTTTTGAAATAAGCAAGAAAACTAAAACAATCCATTTATCAAATTTGAGGAGTTGGAGGGGGGGGGGGGGGGGGGGGGGGGGGGGTTGGTCAGCATGACTTTTTGAGATGGGTCTGTTTAAAATATTACTAGTGTTGACACACTCGATCCACTTTAGAAAGGATTTGCTTTTACTTAAAAACCGAAGTATGGAACCCTCAAGTCACTATTCTATGAGGAACGTTTCCAGCGAGCGGGTGGCAACATAAACGAATACGCACGAACGGCAACGTTCCAATGTGTCAGCGGCTTATGGTTGGTGTGACTATTTTGAAACATATTGACGTTATTGTATTTACTTCTTTTATAGGCCAAGGAAAATGCAAGTGTGGCAAATGCGAATGTAAGACCAGACCGGACAAGTCCGAAGAGATTTACGGAACGTATTGCGAATGTGACAATTTTAGTTGCTACCTAAAATGTTCAGGAAGAGGCACGTGCGACTGCGGAAAATGCATTTGTGAAAACGGTAGGGAATAAGAATAATTATTTATATCAAAATAGTTGGTAATTTACTTGGTCCTTGGGCAATTCGATAGTCTAGGAATTTAACCAAGGCTGGAAAAATTCTAATTGAGAGGGTCTAATCATTTCGCTCTCTGCTTGCCATCTTACTTAGGATTTAAAAAAGCCTATAAAGATCTCCGGTCCTATTCATGGGTTACCAGAGCCGAGGCTGGCAAATTATTAAAATTATATGAAACATATGGTACTTCTGCTAATGTAACTACTGAATTAAATAAATTGAAATTTATTAAAGAGCGCCCGATAGAAGAAGAAGCAAGAGGGTTTATATCAGTTGCTGTTACCCATGCCCCATCCAACCCCTTCATTTCAACAAAAAAAAAATACAAACTTTAACAACGCTGTTAGAAACTCTAGTTATTAAACTACCCTATTGTAATATGCTTTCTAATAAAAAACACAGACATTCAATATGGATATATTTTTTAGGTTGGAGTGGTTCCGGCTGCGAATGCTCCACCGACAAGAGTCAATGTATGCCGTCAGATCCGAAAGTGTTGTGTTCCGGTCACGGCGACTGTATCTGTGGCCAGTGCCAGTGCACCGCCGACGGCGAGGAAAGATATTCCGGGAAGTACTGCGAAGAATGTACCAGTTGCCCGGCTCAACGGTAAGTGAGAAAAGGACGCCCGTGGGGTGGGTCGATATGTTGCTTAAGATTATGACACTATATCGAATTCAGATTTAATCTCCCAGTTACCGACGGAAAAATTTACTCCTAACACTGATTTTTAGCCTATGGACGCAGCTTCTAACCTACGATCTGCGTTGAAAACTGTCCCTCGTGATTTAAGATAATTGTCGGCCTGAAATACAGTGCACGTCGTAAAGTTGAATGTTATTGCATTTAACGACAAAAATACCTATGAACGTTGTTCATTTCCTTAAATCAGGTTCGTAGTACCATTGTGTTGAAACCCGATTTTTATGAAAATATTTTACCTAGGCACCATGAGCAACGACCCTTTTCCTCTACTTAATAAGTTGCTTCATTCCACCTTTTCTGCACTCAAATGTAACCGTAGTTATAAGGAAATGAGGGTAGATTTTAAATTCAGGGAGCACACAATTTAAGGGAGCATTTTTCCATTAATTCAGATTTACGCACACACGTGCGTACCGTCCGCGCTCGTAATACCGTATATTGTTCCCTGGCTATTAAAGTCTTTCAAATTTATAGTATATCCTTTAGGATAATTTTCAAATTGTGACACATATTGTTTAAGTGTCCAACCACACTGAAGTACACAAAATCCATGGTCAGTTTAGCCCCTACCGAGAAGAACACGAATATCGAACTCATGTGACAACAATAAAGCAAACATTGTTTACCAATTTTTTGCCTGCACAGCGCGGGATCGGACATTCTGCATGGATGGTGTATTAATTTAAATATTATTTTTAACTAAATAATACATCTCGCTTCTCATGGCACCCCAAAATAATAAAATGAGTTGCTCACACTGTGAGACCGATATAAACGAGAACTCTCCTTCTATCTCATGCTGTGTTTGTATCTCAGGGTTTCACAACGGATGTTCCGGACTTACCAGTAAGGAATTTAACAAACAGGCAGCATTATGAAAAAAATCAAGCTCAACCACCTGGATATGCGACCCGTGCCAAGATAATACCAAGACACCCCCAGAGGGAACCCGACAAATGCGCGGCCGACTGTCCATTGGTCCAGGAACAATTGATATCGCCCAAAGTAACTCGACTCAAATAACTGAAGACCCTAATAAGGGCATACAACAGAGAAATAGTCAGATTTATTTACAGGATATAATGGACAAACTAACAAGAATGGAATCCCAGTACATCGGCCTACTGGCAAAATACGAAGACCAAATTAAAATAAACACGGAACTGCAAGCTGAAATAACAGATATCAAGCGCAAAATTGCTAATTATGATGGAATTCCAAACATCGCTAATGATGACGTTATAAGTAAATCGTTCCAAGAACTAAATCAGAGACAGATACGTCAAAAAAATATAATATTTTTTGGGGCAAGAGAGGAAATTTCCGAGGATTTAACAAGGAGTCAGCTGGATATTTCTTTAGCCACAGATATCATCTCAAAAGTAAACCCACAAGCCAAGATGGATTCCCTTAAAGCATTTCGTATAGGACGCGAAAGTCGGAAAGTACAACTAAACCCCGACCAATAAAGGTTATCCTGGATTCCCCAAAAGAAGTAGCGGATATTATACACCATGTCAATGAATTAAAAAAGTTCGACAACTATAAAAATATTTCCCTTTCGTACAAGCTTTCGTATGATAGGACTCCGAAGCAAATTGAAGAATACAAGACCCTTAAAGCTGCAATGGTTTCAAGAATACAAGATGGTGAAATTAATCTCAAAATAAAATATATTGGTGGCGTTCCCAAAATTGTAAAAACGAAAAATAATTTAAACTAAGTGGACTGTCTAACAGTGTTTTAACTTCTCAACTAGACGTTTCATGTGTTTACCAAAACGTAAGAGGACTAAATACAAAGACGGTTGAATTCTATAAATCAGTATGTAGCAATAACTATAAAATAATTGCTATCACGGAAAGTTGACTTCAGGACCACATTTTATCCAGTGAACTCTTTGATGACAGATACTCTGTCTTTCGTAGTGATAGGTGCTTAACGGGTGTATCGAGGGGAGGGGGAGTTGTGATTGCAGTTAGGAAAGAACTGAAACCCATAGCACTTGATTTGCAGGTTGGGGGCACCGATGTCACCAGGATAGATATTGTTGGTTGTAAGTTGCACATTGAATATAATACCTTATATGTATTTACCATTTATATCCCTCCAAACACACCTCATCCCGAGCCTGAATACCCCTTTGATTATTATGAATCTCTCCATTATTTATATGGAAGCAACTTACTTCTTCTCGCCGACTTCAACACACCCCATTTTAAAAGTAACAATTCGGTTGACTCAAAAACTAAGCTCTTAAACAATTTTAGCAATATGTTTTCACTCACACAACATAACTCGATTGTATATACTGAAAATAGGTTGCTCGATTTAGTTTTCTCTAACATAGAATGCATAGTAAGCGGAAACCCTATACCTCTCGTCCCTGATGATCAATACCACCCTACTCTTGACATTCAATTATCTATGAAAAGGTCCAAATTGACTAATTTTCCAATAAATTTAATTGAGTCTCGATACAATTTTAGGAAAGCTAATTTTCCCCTACTTTATGCCTCACTGCTTAATGAGGACTGGTCTGCACTAAACGAAGTCAATGATGCTGATATAGCCTGTAATATTTGTTATCAAATATTGTATAAAAATTCTCATTTGTATGTTCCCAAATCAATAATACAAAAAAGGAACTTTCCTGTTTGGTTCACTTCAGACATCATTAAAAATATAAAACGTAAACACGAGATTTTCAAAAAATTTAAAAAACGGTAATTTCAGCCACTAAGATGCGAGTATAATACACTTCGTGCCAAAACCAAAACTATGATTGATGTGGCATATAAAAATTACCATTCAATTGTACAAAACTGTATTACCACTGATCCCAAGAAATTCTGGTAATTTATAAAAGTTAAGAAATCCTCGTCTTCTATACCTGAAGTCATGACTGATGGTACCACAGATTATTCAAATCCTCAGGATATCGTGGATGCCTTTGCTGAATTTTTTAGTAGTGCCTACACCATATCTTCAAAGAATTCTCCCACCTCCCTTAATAAAATGAACCTTAGCTCATTCATCAGTTTAGATAGTCTTGCTGACGAGGTGATCTTGAAATCAGCTAAAAAACTGAAAAATAAAGCCACCCAGGAACCCGATAAAGTCCCCTGCTTCATTGCTAAGGATTGTGCTTCTGTCCTCCTAAGACCCCTCTCTTACATATTTAATCTCTCTTTGAAAACCAATACATTTCCTCAGGTCTGGAAAGAGGCAAAAATAACTCTCGTTTTAAAGAAGGGTAGTGTCAATAATACCACCAATTATAGACCCATCTCCATTCTATCTGTTTTTGCAAAGGTCTTTGAGTCCTCAGTGTCCTCAATTCATCGGAAAATCACTCGACAACCAAGCCCAAATCGACGTTCTTTTTACTGATTTTTCAAAGGCTTTCGACAGGGTTGACCACGATATTTTTTTGCGGAAGATTGACGCAATGGGCTTCAGCAATAGACTTGTATCTTTTTTCCGCTCCTACTTAAAGCAGAGACGACAATATGTTGAAGTTAGGGGTTACCATTAATAGATTTTAATTACGATTTGGATAATGCAACAATTAATAGTTGCACTACTTTTAAAGATCTTGGCATCACATTCGACGCTAAACTATCATTTGTAGGCCACATTGAAAGAGTCTGTTCAGAAGCCACCAAAACTATAGGGTTTATCTTTCGCAACGCAAAAGAATTTACTAATATTCGTGCACTCAAAATGTTATACTTTAGTTACGTAAGATCAAAACTTGAATACTGTGCTAGTATATGGTCTCCTGTGTATGCTAAATACATTAATCAGGTCGAGAATATTCAAAGAAATTTTTTAAAATATCTGGCATACAAAAGTGACGGAGTTTTTCCCGCAAGGGGCATAGATTAGGTAACTTATCTCGAAAGATTTCATATTCCCTCACTAAAAGATAGAAGACAATATCTATCAGTCATCTTCCTCTGTAAAATTCTTCACTCCCAAATTGACTGCCCAGAATTATTAACGCAAATACAAATACATGTTCCTCCTAGATCCACAAGAAACCCACTAGTTTTCTATTTACCCACGCCTGGAACAAATTTCCTTATAAAAACTCCTCTGTACAGCGCTATGAGCCTATTCAATGCTATCTGCGGTGACGTCGATGTCTACAACCTAACCTGTGAACAGTTGTTAAACATTGTACGAGGGGAGATTTTGTAGTTTTATGGTTTTATAATTTCATAATTTTATAATTTGTATAATTATTATTTTATTTTTGTTTGGTTCTATAGTTGATTTATATGGAAATTGTGCTATGATGTTGCTTTTCATACTTATTATAAGCCCATGTACTATTCTATAATTTTCATGTTAATTAGCTTTAAGTCAGATTGTCTTATAAATGGATGTATTCTGTTAGACAATAAACGATTATTATTATTATTATTATTATTATTATTATTATTATTATTATTATTATTATTATTATTATAATATGTTCAGGTAATTTATGTTATGACCTAGTTCGGTAAGAGAACTTAAGTGTAAAAGATGTAACATAATAAGAAGAAAATTAATAGATGAAATACAGATTGACACTAGCAAAATATCCGGGATATACATCATGGATGTTTTGATCAACACAAGTGCAGTAACAAGTTAATCTCTAAGTCTTTAATGTTAATCCGCAACCTGCTATTCAATCCTTAATAGCTTTTAGTACACCTTTCCACCACGAGTGGTGACATGAATTTAGAAGAGTTTCCTTTTACAACCTGTAGTACTTCTCCGGGCCCGAGTTGGAAAAAGGTACCGCGTTCTACGACGCGATGACTGTTTTTTGACTACTTCTTTAGGTAATTTAGATATGATAGATAAACTTGAGTTCCCGTTTTCGCAGCGTAACATTCTATCAGACATGATAGATAATTTAGGACTAACTTTTCCGAGTTCCCATCTTTTTGGGCAGCGCAACGTGTTATCTGATGTGAAGATTTTTATTTGACCAACTCTTTCCCAAAGATTTTTGAGTATTTTATACCCACTTTCAAGGCTCGTTTTTTGTTTTTCTCCTTGAAAAATCTGGAGTCGACACGTAACCATGCCACTAAAATGTTTTTGCTAAGAACACTTGAAATTTCTAAGTCGCCGAACATTTTAATGTAGCGTTTTAACATGTTTTGTAAATTTCAACCTCGTTTTTTGTATTGCCGCCTTTTCCGAATTAGGATAATGAAAATTGGTTATTCCAGCTAATATGATTTTTGCATTCCGATCCCGGGTCTTTGACTCGCTGAATGATGCTCTTATTTTTAGAGCAGAATGTTGGAGGACCTGCTTTTAGAACCGGCAATGTTCAAACATAATTATTATTTTATTTGAATGTTCTCTCCTGGCGAAGTAATACAAAACTTAATTTAATTTTGAATCAATTTACAATAATTATGAAATAATTTGTTGGAACAATTTAACCAGAATCAGTAACTAAGACTGGAAATACGATGTGAGAAAGTTACCACCTGACTTTCGGTATCTGTCAAAATCGATATTAAACGTGTAAAACTGGCTTTATTGAATGAGATTTCTCGGTATCCGTTAACTTAGCTTTGTCGACTTTTTTGAAGAGACCCTGTAACGAACCATGTCTAAATTACTAAAAATAGAAGACCATGGGAGCTACGTCATTTTTAAGTTTTCATCTGTTATTTCGTCCATGTGGGTCATGCCAGTTCAAAGGTTTCGGTTTCCACTATACATCATCAGAAATTAGATCACGCGAGCTACGTCATTCAAAACTTTCAACTTCCCTAGATCTCACCATGAATATAAATCTAAATATTTATTGATCAAATGAAATATTAAAGTGAAATTAAATAAAAACAATGCAAAATAAAGTTTATTATGATGAAAATAAAATTTATACGTATAAGATGAAGAGAAAATGAAATAAAATAAAATAATAATAAGAAAATGTCCAATGAAATTAAAATAAAATGAAGCAAAGTTAAATAAATTTGAATAAAATAAACATATTATTCAAAATAGTTAAATACCATAAAAACATAGAAAAGTAAAATCATAGCAAAATGATGTTTAATAAAATAAAAACTAAGTGAAATAGAGCGCAATTAAAATTAAATAAAATGTTAAAAAAAGATGAAAACAAGGTCAAATTAAACAAAACCATTAAGAAAGTGAAAGGAAATAAAACCAACGCAATTTCAAATAAAACTACTTAATTTTCGAATATAAATTGAAAAAGGTTAATATTTTAGTATTTATTTATTAAAAGAGTATTTAAAAAAGTTGCCTCGATTGGAATTCGATTGTCTTTTTTAGCCACATGCCATTTTCGGCCACGTGGATAAGTTACGTCAAATGTGAAACACGTCATCTATCATAATCGTCCACATGGACTACGTCAGTTCAAAGGCTTTGGCTTCCACTAGACATCAAAAATTAGATCACGTGGGCTACGTTATGCAAAAGTTTCGGCTTCTTTAGACATCATCATATATTTAAATTTAAAAACGTATTGGTAAGATAAAAGAGAATAAAAATAAATTAAAATAAAGTTTATTATCATGAAAATAAAATTGAAATAGATATAGTGAAGCAAATTTATATCTATAAATAGAAAAAAAAATAAATAAAATAAAATAGCTAAGTAATATTTAAAAAGAAAAAATAAAATGAAGCAAAGTTAAATAACTTTAAATAGAATAAAACATATTGAAAATAGTTAAATAAAATAACAACATGGAGCTTAACAAAATAAAAATTAAGTGAAAAAGAACGCAATTAAATTTAAATAAAATGAAAAAGAGAACCATATAAAATTAGGCAAAACCATAATAAAAGTGAAAGAAAATTAAAACAAGACAATTTCAAATAAAAACCCGAATTTTCGAATATAAGTTGCTAAAAAGTAATGATTTAGGTTACGGGTTACACAAAAATTATCGAATTATTCCAAAAAACACAGCACATAATTATAAATACAAAACCCCTAAAAAACCCAGCAAATAAAATAAAATAACAAAGTAATATCTAAAAAATAAAAATAAAAGGAAGCAAAGTTAAAATAAAATAAAACATAATAAAAATAGTTCTGCAATAAAATTAAAACATAGAAAAATAAGATAATAACAAAATGAGGCTTAATGAAATAAAAATTAACTGGAAAAGAGCGCAATTAAAGTTAAATAAAATGAAAATAGGACGAAAACAGAACCATATAAAATTGGGCAAAACCATAATAAAAGTGAAAGGAAATTTAAAAACACAATTTCAAATAAAAACACTTAATTTTCGAATAGAAGTTGCTAAAACGTAACGATTTAAGTTACGGGTTAAACAAAAATCATTGAATTCATCCAAGAAACATAATATTTAATTATAACTATATACCACTTCAAAAACGCAGCAATAATTTACCTAATAACACCTCCTGTTACAAGAAAAGCCAATTTGTTAAAATAAACTTTAAAGGCACTTTCTTTTTAATTATTCCTTTAATTTACTAAAAAGATAAACTGAAAGATACTCAGGGTGTATAGATTCGAAGCATGATAATTAAAATTTATTTCCGAGTGCAGTTGTTGAGAAAAGGTGCAAAATAAAAGATTAGAAATTTCAAGAAAACAATTTTTATTCCATTTCCATCTAACAAAAATAAGAGTTAATTCTGTTGAACCTTCCTGGTGATAACTGCCCTTTAATCACCTTATGCTTCCTCCGAGCTTCCTGGAGAGTGTTACTGAAACTTGCTGCAGTGCCTAGGATATGTCCTGTGACGTCACTGGAAGCTGTCCTGGTAGGCCGAGTGCGTGTGCTCAGTAGCATGAAAAAAAAAACAATACAAGGCGGCAGTTAAAGCGTTCACCAAGAATCTTGTTTTAACTCTGTTTACTTGGCGGAGAATGTCGCTTGTCTAAGCTTAGGCTTTTAATACAGAACTTGGCAAGAGATAGCGAGAAATAATTCTTCTCAATTAACAATGCTGAAAAATGCCAAAACACGCTGAAGGAAGAATTTAATTTAATTTAATTAAATATGCCTCCGCAAATTTGCACAGAATTGTTTCTGTAGACAACAATTATGTTTTCAATTAAACAGTTATCAGATCATAGATAATAAATAAACTAAATAGCTATTCAAGCTGAGAAATATTGTGATGAACAATATTTCAATAAAAAAATTACAATAATCAGGTAAGAACAAAAATGAAATCAATAAATTTAAACAGGTAATAATTATTGCCTGAAAGCTACTTTTCAACTCAAAAATCAGTTTAATTCAAAGATAAAGGTAATGACAAATTTAAGTCGAAATAAAGAAACAGAGTTATTAAGATCTTGTACCCACCACGGTCGAGAAGGCTTGAGAAGGTGCTCTTTAAATATCTGACGTGACGATAAAATACTTACATAGGTTGAACAATAACTAACTAAGCTTGAATCTAATCTCACATCTAATTCATAACAACCGATAACGGTACTAGAGAAAGTTAGACTGAGTATCCTACACTACCTATAGACAGTTTTAGCTATTAATTTCTAAAAATTGCTACCTCTAACTAGAACCTAAATAATGTGAACCCTATAGCCCAATTTGATCGATTCTTTAGTTGTGTTGCTGAACTAAATCCGAAATTTAATAACCCCTACTTTTGTAGGATTAAGTCCCTTTTTCTTTTTTTATCCAAGAGCCTTGAGCCCCAAAAAACCACTATCCCACATGCCCTACAGGCAAAATCATACACACGGCAAAAGACAACGTGGTATGTGAAACGATCGTAGGCAAATACCAGAGATTCACAAGCTTAGCAGCCTTATTCTGTCTACTGACTTTTCGATAGAAAAAACTTGAAATTAAAATCAGGTAACGCAAAAAATAAAGAAAATGTCAAGCCTACCTTCTTTCAAACCTCTCACACTGGTCGTCGGTACAAGACAGATTTTAAAAATCCTGTCCTACCTTCCACAAGAATCACATCTCAAAAAAATTGCAGCGACACGCAGTCGCCACAAATATTTCACCTTTTTCCACCGTACGAAGCGACCGATCTTTAAGAATAAGATCTGAACTGCATATTTGAAATTCTTTATCAATTTTAACTAACATATTCTACTGCTGTATTTACGTAGATTCAACCCATAATATTAATTTTCATTTTATATTAACGAGATAATTATCGACTGGTATAGTTAAAAGACAAAAATTAGTTTTAAATAAATTTAATGGGCAACATAAGAATGCAGTATTTATTAATATTTTCGTACTATTTAATGTGGAATTTTCCACACTGTTGCTACCAGGTCGATTCAGACAGTAATTCAAAATAGGTTGAAGATGAAAAGTTATTATTTCAAACTAAAAATAAATACAAGCGAACTCGGAACAACCTGATGTTACGGAATTGTTAAAATTACCGTAACACTCCATATCGCACTAACCTAACAAACCAGTAATTAAACATTATGACATCATTCTTGCCAGTCATTTCAAAACTTGACAAAGTACACCAGCTTCTTACTCAGTGTTGCCAGTTTATTACAATTGTAACATTTCTGTTACATTTTAGTCGAATTTACATTAACACCCTAACCTTAACCACCTAATTTATTACATTTTACTATTTTTCAAGAAAACCAGCTTAAACCTTTTGATTTTTTGATTAATTTGTTTCAAGTTTAACATTTTTAACCAAAAACTTTCAGAGTTAAAAAAAGGAAAGTATAATTAGTTTCGTGACATCTCTCCTCCGCCCAAGTTCTTGACGCTCTACGTGTTACGCCCTACGTTTTCCTTTCTGTCTTTATTCATCCCAATTGCGATCATATACATTTGTCATTATTTAATATTTACAGATGGATATGAAACAAAAAAATATCTGATGTTTTCAATTCTAAATTCAAAGAATTCAACATTCAACTTATAAGCCGCACACGAAAATAAATGTAATACGCCATAGTTACCCATAGTATATACACAGAATAGCCAAGAATTATTCTGTGGTATATATAACTAGTAGACGTTGCCTGGATCACATCACAGGGCTTTAGTTGCACGCGCATTTCATTGTTAAGAAACACCGTATTTTTATGGTCCAGCGAATTGCCTTCAACTGGTCTCGTAGCTCAGTGGTTGGATGCTGTGTTTGCGATACGGCGGCCCGTGTTCGATTCTTGTCGATGATTTTTTATTTTTCTCAAAGTTATGTTTGTTTCTTTTTTTAAATCTGGGTTAGTTTTGTTTGGTTCCGTCTCGGAGCGAGCAGAGGGCATTACATGAAGTGAAAATGTAGAAATACAAATCTAAATTCATGTGTTTGTGATATATTTAAGTAAATATATGCTGTTTGTCAACAATATGATGCGCGCGCAACTCTGAAGCCTTGTGATGTGGTCCGGGCAACGGTAAATTATATGACGACCAAAATATACATTTTTATCAAATTAATAGTGAGATTTAAAAAAAAATCATATCTTTCGGTAGGTACACCTTGAATATAGATGTATTGGGTGTTGCAAGTTGTAGGCCAAAAACTAGGACGGTACTATGCAACTGTTTAGTATTTCACTTTTTGTAATTCCTATAAGGGAGAGTTGGGGAATGGTGCGCAGTGGGTAATCGTGCGCACCAAGATATTTCAAATTTCCCGGGTTATCAGCAGCGCTCAACTAGTGCTGCTCTCTGCTAGGCGATAGCTAAATTGTTTTCGCGGCCATTGGTGACGTTAGTTATCAATCGACCACCGTGTGTTCAAGATCGATTTTTCAAAAGATTTTTGTAAATTTTCGGCATCAGAAAATAAGGCGGTAAGTCCACAATTTTTATCCAATCGTTTGAAATGAGATATCTGCTTAAACTGTCGTATTTTGTGAATATTTTGACACATTTGAATGATAAATAAATAAATGGTTTTTTGTCATATCACGAATTTACAAAAAATAAACACGGGGAGTAATCACCACGGAATTAGATGGTAAGTAGCAATAGTAAGTTTTATTATTATTTCCAGATGCCTAGACACTACACACGCAAGACTACGATCTTGTCTTATACCCCTGAAACTTTCCAAAATGCTCTAGACACTAGGTATAAGAAATGAAGGAAGAAAAATTAGGGACGTAGGAAGATCTTTTAAAATACCAGAATCTACCCTCAGAAAGAAGCTGTCAAAAAATGATCCGAAGCCACTCCGATTGGGCCGTAAGACTGTGTTCTCAAACGAAGTAGAGTGTGAGTTAAAAGATACGTTTTGCTACTTTCAAAATTATTTTTTGGGTTGACACCTGATGGGCTAAGAAGGCTAGCATTTCGGTCTGCAGAGCAACATAATAGGTTTGTTCTAGCATGAAATTTCGGACAGTTTGAAGCCATCCGGAGATTGCGCATAGCAATAAAAGCGACGCTTATATCGCTATGCGCAAACTCCGGATGGCTTCAAACCGTCCGAAATTTCATGCTAGAACAAACCTAATATCGTTCATAACGTTAATCAAGAAAACGGAGTAGCTGGCAAAGCATGGATCTATGGATTTTTAAAAAGATTTCCTGAGATATCACTAAGACAACCTAAGGGTACGAGTTTAAATCGGATTTCGACCTTTATAAAGAAGCTGTAACATTATTTTACCCTAATCTGGAAATTGTTATGCAGAAGTTTAAATTTGAACCAAACAGAATATTCAACATGGATGAAACAGGTATTACAACTGTTCAAGCCAAATGTCCAAAGGTTTATGGCGCAAAGGGGGCATATCCGCTGAAAGAGGAAGAACTAGAACTGGCGTTTTCTGTCTGAGTCCTTCGGGAAATTACATCCCCCCGATGCTTATATATCCCAGAACAAGAATGCCAACGACTCTTCAAATAACGGATCCCTTGGTGCTTTCTATAAATGTTCCAAAAATGGCTGGATTAACTCTGAATTATTTGTTGAGTGTCTCATTTCGCGTAATATGCAAAGCCTACTGCATCTGACCCCAACCTTTTGGTTGTAGATAACCACTCAAGCCATATTTCCATTTCGGCTTATAACTTTTGCAAGGAAAACTATACTCATATGGTGTCTCTTCCACCCCACACCTCAGACCATCTTCAGCCATTAGATTTGACATTTTTTAGTCCACTTAAGAACCCTCTCTATAGAGAATACGAATTGTACTTATCCTCTTTTGGTCATCAAAAAATAATAGAATATGACATCGCTGAATTATTAAATAAAGCATTTATGAAGGTTGACACCATGGAGAAAGCGACATCAGGGTTTCGTACTTCAGAGATTTATCCATTAGATCCAGAAAAATTTAATGAGGATAATTTTGCGCCCTGTAATCAAGCAACTAGCTTTGCCATAGAAGATTCTGACGAACATGGTCCTAACATACACGGTGCAGCCGATGCTGGAACAAAAGCTAACGTGTCATTTCCCGATACTGGGCCACATTCTTTGGTTGATTACGATAATCCTCAGCCAAGTACATCCAAAGAAAACTCTTTTCTTGCCATGGCTCCTATACCAACAAAAAAAGTTGCCAAAGCAGTTAAAAGGAATAGTCAGAAGAAACAATGTTCCAAAATCCTCACAAGCTCACCTGTTAAGGAAGAATTAGAAATAGGTCAAGAAAAGAAAAGATTAAGGGAAGAAAACCTAAAGAAGAAGGAGAAAACACTTAAAAAAACTGCAAGAAGATGTTTTGTGGAAGAAACAGAAAAACAGAAAAAAACTTAAAGGCAAACAAAAATGCAGAGAGAGCCAACACCTGAGACATCTGAAGACGATTCATTGGAGGAGGATTTGTCCGATTTATCTGACGACGACGAGTTAGGCGATATTGACCTAAGCTTCATACCACTATCTCCAAAAACACCCTCGAAGCCTAACGAGTTATGTTGTATATGTGGAGAAATTGGCAAGAATGGGCAATTATGGTATAGCTGTGTTTTATGTTCTTCTTGCATGGAACCACGCCGACTGCACAGATGCAGACACTCCAAAAAATTATAAATGCGACTTTTGCTTACATTAATCTTAACTATACTTTAGTTATAACTAGTTTTAACGTTAATGTTAAACAATAAATATTTTTTCATAACAAAGATTTATTGCGCACCATGACCTAACCCGTGCGCATCATTGCCCGCCCGGGTAGGTAATTGTGAGCAAATGCATTTTTTTACTTTTTTACTTGCCATGCCTGAATAATGACATTGTCTCTAAATATTATTATACATATTATATGTAAAATAGGTGGTGTATCTCATAGTCTTTGTTGACATTAGTTTATCTATCATAGTCTCACTACAAATCAAATTTCCGCTTAAGTGCGCACCATTCCCCAACTCTCCCTTAATATTATAAGCTTTTGAACAAGAAGCAAGGATTTTATGATATATTTGCAAAATATATCATAAAATCCTTGTATATTATACTTGTGTGTATTACCAAAAATCTATTACATTTTATTGGAATTTATTACATTTTAGGCGGTTTGTCTGTTACATGTATAAAAGTCATTCTGGCAACACTGTTTTTACTTTTTAATTTGCATTTACTAACCATTTTCAGTTTTAGATTTCTCGTTCTTGACAACGGGGGCAGATTTTGTTCCTCGAAACGACGAGCATTGTCTATAGTTCTTTTAGGTTTTTCAGCTTCATTAGGATCACTAAACTAGCACTTGTGCTGTTTACACCCTGGGACTAGAGCCGAAGCGGTCTTACTCAAAAGACCTACAACTGAGATGGAGTATAAAGCAACAATTTGTCTGACAAGCATGAGTTCTCCACAACATTATCTACCACAATTTATTTGTCACGCGTTCCCAGGCATTAAACTTAATGTTACTTTTGCTGCTTTAGTTGATGAGTAATATTTTAGGTTAATTCGATACTTGTAGATAATTTATTTATTTCATTAAAAATGAATTTATATTAAATATTTTTTTTATAAAAATCGCGATTTAAAGGAACCCTGAATTCAACTGAACTGTCTTTAAGCGTATTAAACATAAAATTGACTCTAATAAATCCTTGAAGTATTTGCATTTTTTTATATCTTATTAGCATGTTAAGTTAACTTTAATGAATAATTTGATTCCAGCTGCGATGAATTAAAACCGTGTGTGGAATGCCAAGCGTACCAGTCAGGTATCTACGCAAACTCGACAGAATGTGCCGATAATTGTACGATTTTCACCACTAACATAGTGAAGAAGTTGGACGAGAAAACCAGAGTTGGAGTGAAAAGATGCAGAGTTGTGGTAGAAAAAGATTGCGGCATCGTATTTGAATACAGTTATGACGACGACAAAAATCTCATTGTTACAGCGGAGGAGAAGAAAATATGCCCCGAGCCACCACCGCTCCTAGGTAATATCTTAATTATGCAGGGTGTTAGACAGGATATATCAATATGTTCTTGATTTGACAAAAATATCTTTCTTTCAGCTTTGATCCTGGGCGTCATAGGCTCGGTACTCATAATTGGCATCGTTACCCTCATAGCTTGGAAAATCGTAACGACGGTGCACGACAAAAACGAATATGCCCGATTCATGGACGAGCGGAACCAGACCCAGTGGAGCACGGGAGAGAACCCACTGTACAAGCCAGGGACCAGCCATTTCCAGAATCCCGCTTACAAGAGGGCGAGTTATAGAGCCTCTGTTGCCCTCGCCGCGAAGAGAGCTGAATTAGAGGCGGCGTCTAAAAAATAATTATGTTTTCAAAGAAAGTTTTATTTTAATTTCTTTCCGAACGGGGAACACTATGCAAAAAACGAGAGTTTTCATAACGTTTAGTTTTATTGCGTTGCGTTGTCTGTCTGTCATCCAAAATGGTATTTTTTTAACGTCGATAAGTTTGCGTCATCACTTACTATCCATGCATGCCATTGTTGTAACAGTCGTGTCTATGACAAGTAATTTTGTACTAAGTGAATAAGTTTTCCATTGGTAAAATATTGCGGTTTTAACTGTATAGAGGAGGGGCAGGTAATATGACATAGGCGGGCAAAATGACTTATTGCTGCTGTATGAAATCTAGTATGTTTATAGATCACCAAGCCTCTGCTTTGTGTGTAACTATCAGCAACATCGCACTTCATGTAGTGTGACCTCGCTAGAGGTGCATTTAAGCAAATAATATTCAGTGATGCCGTTTTTAGTACAATTGTACTAGATTCAGTACGTTTCATTACACTTTAGTACGTCATTACCTCTCCTTCATTTTTAGTACAATTTTGATTTCCTTGCATTCATTATTCTGTCTTGTATCTCAAATATATACATAAATATACAATGTCAATAATCACTGATTTGAACAGATTTTTCAGTAATGTAATTAAATAGTTCATCATAATATCATCGATTTTTGTCGACTCTTATCCCCATCCCTACTGTACTGAAGGTTGCATAAACGTCAAATTTCCATAGAGACTTCTGGTGTTATTAAGCTGTGCTTCTGGTCTGGTTTGGTCACGGATCACGGTTGATTTATTGAAAATCGAAGATTACTTACTTTATACGATCAAAGTTGTGCGTTTTGTGCGAATCCCTGGTTGACTCAGTGAGCCTGTTTATTTTATTTGCATATTAATTACCGTCATTATACTGATGGGCTGTACATTTTTTTAACAATCCGACTTTCTACAATAAAGCAATAGCTATGGACAAGTAAGTTCATCATTATTATATTAATTTTCTTTAGTAAATTAGCAATTCAGTTTTATGTTATTTTAATTTATTTTATGTTGAAAGGCTGAAAAGGCTTCAATTTCAATACATTGGCTTAATGTCATGCGCGGTATCCTTACTCTTACCTAATCTAAGGTCAACGGCAACACTTTAAGTCAGCCAGTCGGTTGTTTTAGGGGTGTTCGATTCTCTCCAAGAGATCGATATTTTGAATCGATTCGAATCGGATGTCGCAGGATCGATTCATAAAAGTATCGAAGGCAAATAATCGATATTTTAAAAAATCGATCTTTTTTTTATTTATATATGTATATATCACAGGAATGGGGGTTTACGTGTAAAAAAATGTGGAAAAAACGTAAAAAGGCGTAAAAATTTTAGAAAACGTAAACAATGTGTAAAAAATTTCAAATGCCAGAAAAACTTAACTTATAATTTCGGTTTCTCGTTTTTTTTCAACAAACTCAAACAAATCATACACAAACAAATTTAAAAGAAGGCAATTTTATTAAATTAGGCAGGGGCAAAACAAAATATGTTGTAAATTGAAAAAAGATTAACAAAATAAATACTGTTAACGACAGACTTAAAGGGTAAGGAATAGAAATTGACATTTATCACGTCATGCGTCATATCTTTGAAATTTGACGTTGACGGGGTCAAAGAATATCGTCCGAACTAATTAAAGACACACGATTGATAGACTCCATCGTGTGTCCTTGCTTAGTTCCGCGGGTGGCATTGGGAGAGGGAGAGGATAGCTCAATGAACTAATAATACTAGTTCATTAAGATAGCTCCCAAGATGCATTCCGTTTACTATTGATCGAAACAATTGGGCGGGACTTGGAGCCTTTATTAACTATTTTAGAATGTCTAATTTTCATTTCACGCATGGCCATCAGCTCGCTTCGCTCGCTACGGGAGCGCAACCAACCAAAACTAACCCCGAAAAACGCCCCCTGGCGTTTTTCGGGCCACTTCGTAAATATTATAATCAGGCCATAACTCAGTGGCTTAGACAAAATCCTGGACGTACAGTCACCATTTACCAAGTGTGCAGGCTTTTTAGTTCAGCTTATGAGAAAGCAGCCACAATTGAAAAGGCGCCTTTAGCGGATTAAAGGCGACTGGAATATCGCCAATAAACCCCAATTTTTTTCCCCACCACGTTTTTCTACACAGTTTAACAACCGATATACCAGAAACCATTCCTGAAAACAATTAATGTACCAAAAGGGATTTCCAACGATTTGCAGTCCTAAAAAATCCTCCCTTAGAGAACATTGTGGACGCTGCTGGTCCTTCCACTCTTGCGAAGGATCATATACAAAATATTTTACACGAATTGACTCCCATACCACAAAGTACTGAAAGAAAATCTACTAAGCGGAAAAGTTCTGGATACCAGGATGTATTAACTGAAAGCCCATACCTCCAGAGCTTACGTGAAAAGGAAAATGAGAAAAAAGAAGAACAAGAGAGAAACAAACAAAGAAATGTGGTTAAAAAGAATGTATTTGAGGCAAATTTAGAAACAAAAGAAGATAGAAGAAACCCAAAGAAAAAGCCAAAGAAGTGTTGCGAAGAAGAAAGTATTTTTACCAGTCAAGCGATGAAGAAGATGAAGATCCTTTCAGTGTTGTTGATGATGAGAACTGCGCCTGCCTCTACTGCAATGACCTTTTTAGTAGATCTAAATAGGAAAAAGGCTGATGGTTGAGATGTCAACTTTGCCAAAAGTGGGCACATTCAGAATGTGCCGGTGTATCTAAAAGATCAAAAAATTTTATCTGTGAACTCTGTCAACCATAAACTACCAAAGTACATACTTTTTTCGTTTTAGTTAATAATTTGTTTTTACTACTAACATGATAAATCACCATTATTTACTCCATTCCTCAAATGAGAAGTAACATTTCTCACCCTAGGTAAATAATAATATTGAAAAAACCCTAGGTCAATAATGAAACGGAAATAGTTATTTGTGTATTTAGAGCGCAAAGTAACGGATTGCCGCTTGAGAAAGAATGTTACTGCGCGACGCGTAGCGGAGCGCAGTAATCTTTCGAAAACGGCAATCTTACTTTGCGCTCGAAAAACACGCAGAACTTTTTCTACAGCCGCATTTTTTTAAATTAAATGCACATTTTTCTCTATACTTATTCTGAAATTTGCGAGTGACTGTCAGTTTTGACATATTATGTTCGGGCTTCGGGCATATTTAGAACAGGATTACCAGCAACAAACTGTAACAAACGCACGACTGTCATTTATTTATCTTCGGTTTCCATGACCATTCAGCACACTAGACGGAAAAAGTGAGAATTTCCTTTTCCATGTTCGCGCTAGAGCGCAAAATAAGGATCCATGGCATTAGTCGATTTTGCGATTTCATTTGAATTTAGTATTTAGTTATTTTGCGCGCGGCTGTAGAAAATAGTTATTTGTGTATTTAGAGCGCAAAGTAACGGATTGCCGCTTGAGAAAGAATGTTACTGCGCGACGCGTAGCCGAGCGCAGTAATCTTTCGAAAACGGCAATCTTACTTTGCGCTCGAAAAACACACAGAACTTTTTCTACAGCCGCATTTTTTAAAATTAAATGCACATTTTTCTCTATACTTATTCTGAAATTTGCAAATGACTGTCAGTTTTGACATATTATGTTCGAGCTTCGGGCATATTAGAACAGGAGTGCCAGCAACAAACTAACAAACGCACGACTGTCATTTATTTATCTTCGGTTTCCATGACCATTCATAGCACGCTAGACGGAAAAAGTGAGAATTTTCTTTTCCATGTTCGCGCTAGAGCGCAAAATAAGGATCCACGGCATTCGTCGATTTTGCGATTTCATTTCAATTTAGTAATTAGTTATTTTGCGCGCGGCTGTAGAAAAAGGTCATTTAAGTTTCAACTTGTTAGTTTGACAACTAGTTGTCATTTCGGATTATTTGAAAAATGAGTAGGAAATGATTAGTTTCAAAATCTAATCAATTCAAATAATGATAAGGATTGTATCAGTGCTATTAGTAAAAAAATTATATACAGTATGACTCACTTTTCATGACTCCCCATAGTATTCTTATTAATAATGCGATTTTGTCAAAATTTAGATGGAAAGAAGGTGCGTCTATTAAAATTAAATTCATTCTGTCAGTTAGACAACTGAACTTCCAGGCTACCTGATATTTCCAACTATTTGAAAAATAAGTAGAAAATGGCTAATATAAAAATCAAATCGAATCAAATATGGTAATATATCAGTGTTAGTAGTAAAAAAAATTCTATATATACCTCGGTTGAAAAGGCCATTATTAACCTCGCACATTATATCCTTCGCCGCTACGCGCCTCAGGATATAAAAGTGCTCGGTAAATAATGGCTTACTTCTCAACCTAGGTATATAATATACTATTTTTTACACGTTAAGCGTATGTAAATTTAAGTGTGTCATTTTGTTTAACTTTTTTTTGTTTTAGTTAATAATTAGGTAAGTTTTTTACACGTCAAGCGTATGTAAATTTAAGTGTGTCATTTTACCCGGCATGGGCGGGCAATATGGTTTTTCAAGCAAAAAATGGTTGCGTGTTTGTATTAAGGGTTTTTAAATAAACTGTTTATTTTGTAGTTAATATCACAGATGATATCATTGACTACTCATATATTACAAAACATTTTGTTTTATACTTCCATTTTATCCTTTTTTTTAATAAAAATTGCTGGGTATGTCATCTTACCCGCCTCTCCCCTATGCCCCCACGTTAAATGACGTATATAAAATGGATTGTGCAACCGTTTAACCAATCAAAATCGCTATTAAGTCCTTGATATACTCAGGCCTACAATGCGTCTGTTGGAGGCTGTAAAATCCATTTCCTATATAGCTTGTTTTATGGCCTCTTCTATAAGTTTCAGCTGCTTTGTTGCCAAATGTAATTTTTTTCAGAAGGCAGCAGTAATTCATAAATAAAAACCCGAAGAGACGAGTGAATTCATAAATATCACTTCATTCATTCTTATATCCTCATCCAATTATATAAAAGAGTGAGGAATATAGATATCCCTCATTGTGTACCAGTCAACATTGACTATCTTATTTTAAACCATTTTGTTGCCCCGGTTGCCCAACCAGACAGTACTGTTGGAGACGGTGTAAATTTTGTTCTAGCTGCTCTTAGGGCCGCTTTTAAAACTGACGAGTAATATTTAGTTTTACCAAAACGTGAACAGGATAGTCCTTAGACCGATCATTGAAAATCAAAGCTAGTGAACTGAATCTCCAGTCGCTCTGTTGCCAAACCTGTAATTTGAGGTGGCCGTAAAAGTGAAAAACCAAAAAAAAACAAGGATTTTTTAAACAACACTTTTTACTAACACGTTATATTTCGCCTGTATTATTACAGCCACTAATATTTTCTCCTTAAACCCCCCATTGCCGTCATCCTCATTACATCACTTCACGACTCCACACTGCCGCCGCGCGCCACTCGTCTTGCAGGGTTGTCACGTCATAGCCTATTCCAACGTTACGTCGCTTATAAAATTTGCTTGTTACAATTTACTTATTTACCCTCATTGTACATTTAGTTTACGAATGGAAATCCTCATTAATGATCTTGTCGAAGACGAATTAACTTTTTTATTTCGTCAACGCTGCCTTCCTCATTTTAATAAATGAAGAGTGAAGGCTGTGTGCATGTACGAAATGTACTAAATGAAAAACTTTTGTATTCCATGCACAAATTATGCATGGAATACAAAAGTTTTTCATTTAGTTATGCATGGAATACAAAAGTTTTTCATTTAGTACATTCCTCATTTTAAGCCAGTTTGTTGCTCAAACTGGCAACATACCATTAGAGGCTGTAAAATCTTATTTCCAGTTGGTCGTGAGACCAGTTTTTACAATTATTGAATAGAATATCTAATTTCACCAAAACGCAAAGAAAATCAGGAAAAGAAACCTTCGACTGTCGAAATTCAAAGCTAATCAAGTAAACGTCTAGCAATTATAATAATGATTTATTTAGCATAATAGCTATATGGAAAAAGGATTACAAACATTTAAAACTTAAAACTAACAAATACAAATAAAGTAAAACAGGAAAATGTAAAATCGAAAAAAGTAAAAGTGAACAAGAAGCTAAAAAGCATACCATCCACCTATGACAATATATGTTTTCTCAATAACATTTTAAAATCATCCAAAGCGTCACAATCTTTAACACTATTCGGTAACATATTAAAATCATGTAAGCCTTTAAATAACACATAGTGCAGGCTCCAATGGGTTCCTCGTTTGCAAAATCTGCAGACCGCAATCTGTTTTGTGATTTGTGTATCTGAGACCTTTGTCTGTATAAAAAAGCATGTTGCCGCGCGCGCGCATGGTGCGATTCCCGTTTCCCCCCCCCCCCCCCCCCCATTATTTTACCACCGGCATAAACTAGAAAAGTTAGGTCGCCGAGGAATGTGGTATCGCAGAAAAAATCATTCATAACATCTGACGACTGATTTGGGTTCTTAAGACAGTACCTTATCATCGGAAACAATGTCCCCAAAAATCCTCGCATTGGAAAATTTACAAGAGCCAATGGAGATACAATTTTAATGTAAACTTCTAGAAAGTGAAATTGGCGTTCACGGCTCCAAGGGGTCATCTGATCATGGTTCAGTCGTATTTTTTTTTAAGAAAAAGTAATTTTTCAACCCGGAAATGATAATTATTCCCAATCGGGCAAAATTCTCCGGAAATGGCTAAAAAACTGAGCAAAATGGGCTTATCTGATCAGTTTTCACGCTGATGCGCATCTTGTGTCCGTGTGCGTGTGAAGGCACGTGCACTGGCCTTTGCGCGAAGGTGCGCGTGCGGTTTTAAAGGAAATAAAAATGGGATAATTGAGTTGTTTAAAGAGAAATAAGGGCACATCAGCCCTTGAAAATATTTAGTCAGTATAAATATTCATATTAAATATAGCAGTACCACTTAATATTTAAAAGATATGTTGACATACATTTTCCTGAAACAGTAGTATAAAAGCATGTATGTACAGTTAGATCAGTATGTCTAGAAATACCATGACTTGACAATTTCACAAATAATTATGAAAAAAAAAAAATTAAATTACTCTAAACGCCGTCTGGGTCGTCGGGGTCTTCTTCATTATGAAGCAATTCTGCATGAACACTCTCCACTACTGTGTTTAATCCCCTCGGACCGGCATCCATATAAATTTCTACATCTGGACTTCCACGCACACCTAATTAAGCTCAAGAGATTCGAAAGGGCAAGCGCACAAGCCGCGCTGGGTTGTCCAGTTTTCTCCAGCCGTACTTCGTTGCGTCCAGCTTTGTTCCTGTCCCAAGCCATTCTTGAACTTAAAAAATATCAACCTAACTAATATTTTACTAATGCAGAATGCTTTACCCTTTTATTTTTCTTCAATCAATTCGATGTTCTGTGCCTCTTCCACAGGTCCCTTTATCGAAAAATCACAACTTCTGGGTAGGTTTTCTGCGCTAGACAAGCATGGCAAGAATATCCGTGTCTGTTGCAGCTATAGCAAAGGTCGGACTATTATACTGATCAAGGTATCTGCATCCCCGGGGTCCTGTAGTACCCTTATCCCTCTCTATTCGAGTGCAGGCTTCAGAAGGCGGGTCCAGTTTGTTTTATTCTGACCGTTTCCCCGTAGTTCTTCGCTGTTGCTCTGAGGACTTGGTTGACAACGCAACGAAGTATGACTGGAGAAAACTGGACTACGCAGCGCGGTTTGTGCCACACTGCTCCGACCTGCTCGCTGCCCCGCTGAGTCTACTGAACCTAATTAGGGGTGCGTGCAAATCCGGATGTGGAGATGCGTGTGGATACTGCGGCCGGTCCGCGGGAATGGTATACCGGGAATGATGTCATCACTGCAATGGATAGTGTTCTAATGCAGAATTGCCTCATAATGAAGAAGACCCCGATGACCCAGATGGCAACTAGAGTAATTTCATTTTAAATTTTTTTATTTCATAATTATCTTTGAAAGTTTCAAGTCATGATATTTCTAGCCATATTTATAGACTGATTTAACCGTACATAGTAAAGCTTTTATACTACTGTTTCAGTAAAATCAATTATACTACTGTTTCAGTAAAATGCATGTCCACATATAATATATTTTAAGTATTAAGTGGTACTGTTATATTTAATATGAATATATATAAAAATTAAATATTTTCAAGGGCTGATGTGCCCTTATTTCTCATTAAACACCTCTTTTATCCCATTTTCATCTCCTTTAAAACCCCATGCGCGCTCTCGCTCAAACGCTACGGCACGCGCCTTCACACGCACACATACTCACACATTTAACACACTCACAACACACGCACGCACTCACAAGATGCGCGTCAGCTTGAAAATTGTCTAGATAAGCCTATTCTGTCCCGCTTTTATTAAGCCACTTCGGGTGAATTTTTTTCCTTATTGGAAAAAATCGTCATTTCCGGATTGAAAAAAAAAATTTCAAAAAAATATTTTTGAATGATGACCAGATGACCCCTTGGTGCCGTAAACGCTAATTTCACTTTATAGTAGTATAAATTAAAATTGAAATATTTCCATTGGCTCAAAATTTGTAAGAAAGTCAAACACTGTTTTTAAAATTAACTATAATTTTTTTTCTATGATTTTTTAATTAAAATTAAACATATTTGACCTACTGACTTGTGGTGTGTTATATTTATAACCAAAAAAAATATACATACAGTCTTAAACATTCATTTTTAATAGTCCCATGATTATGATCAATACTTTTTCGAAGTATGCTAACAATGTTAACAGCAATGGAGAAGGGGAAGGGGGAGAGAGAACGTACCACAACACCCACTGGCAACATCATTCATATCGAAGTATAAGATCAGTACAGCACATATCAGAAGTCAGAATGCGGTCTGCATATTTTGCATACGGAACTCCACTGGGAGCCCGGTCTAACAGAATTGCGCATTTGGCTAGAGTTACATTTCTGGATCAATATGAAATCTGAAGAGTTTCAGGTGTTATAACCATGTACATCACTGAAGAATTTGGTTTTATTACATATATAAGCTGGTAATAGTTTATGTTTTAATTTAAACACAAATACGTGAACACTAAATGCAATATTTTGCAGACAACATATTTAAAACTTTGAGCATGGTCGCAATAGGGGTGTATCTATTACATTTCAATACAGCTCTGATAGCGCGGTTGTGGACAATCTGGATTTGGTCAATCTTGAAAGCAGACAGATTGTATAAAAGGGTCGAGCAAAATTCAAGATGAGGAGCGGCTATACTGTTATATAACAATAATTTGGTGCTGAATGATAATTGATTCCTTACTCTCGCAATGAAGTTAATTTTCTTGAGAATTTACGTGTTACATAATCAGCATGCGCATGAAAGTTTAGATTTGAATCAAATATGACTCCCAAGTATTTTATTTGGCTTTCATGCATGATTCTGTCACCGTTGATAACTATGTTTATATCATCAAAATTAACATTTTTTAAACTGTGCTTTTTACCAAATAAGCAAAACTTTGATTTTAAAGCGTTCACTGACAGTTTGTTGTTACAAAACCATTTGAATAAGTTCTCTAAATCATCATTCACAACCCGCTGCATATGACTTAAATCCGTTCCCGCCAAGTAAATCATCGTATCGTCAGCAAATAGTTCGATGTTACACCCATTTACAGCTCCAACAAAGTCGTTGACATACAACAAAAACAACAGGGGACCCAGTACGGTTCCCTGCGGCACTCCATGAATAACACTTAATGGATCGGACATAGCATCTTTAAATTTAACCCTTTGGTGCCTATTATGCAAATACGATTGAAACCAACTGAGAACTGTATTTTTAATGCCCACACCGCTCATCTTACGTAACATTGTTTTTCTGTTAACTGTTTGCTCTCCTAAAATCTAAAAATACCGCTAAAACATAATTACCCCTATCTTCGAATCCCAATTGATTAATTCACTCTTACTCTTATGCCTTTATTCATTTATGTAAAGCAAAAAGAAGAAGAAACAGGGAAGATACCAATATGACTATTGATCATCAATGGAAATCGCTATTAAGGATATTCTCGAACTTTTCATCTCGGCAGCACATGACCTTTCCTTATTTTAAGGCACCCTAATTTGTTTCAAGACTTATTTTGCAATAAACAGCAATTGATATTTAATTGTACTAAAACATGAATAAGTGATACTCAAAAACTCAAAGCTAATAAAGTGAACTTCCAGCAGCTCTGTTGCCAAATGTACCAAATATTTCTCAACGTTTGTTGCTGAGGTGGCCACACTGACAAACCGCGGGTATTCAGAAATTACCATTCTGGTTTTATGTATAAATATACTTATTAATTTATATAAAAAGGGATGGGATGGAAATAAATATCCTCATTGTGCATCATTTTTACTAATGGAAATGTATATCAGTATTAGGAAGACTGGCGGCACTTTTCAGCTCGCAGCGTTGCCTTTCTTATTTTAAGTCACTTTGTCGCCCAATCCTGCAACGCTGTAGGAAACAATAAAACTTTTTTTTCGAACTTATAGTAAAACCTCTTAACGAGTATCATGGAAAATAAACAAGATATTAGATTCAAAGCTATTGAAGTGAAGTTTACGTAGCTTTGTTGCCAAACCTAATATCTTATCAACGGTAGTTTTGAAAGAAATTAAAATAAAGCTAGTTTCCTAAGATACAGATCGTAGGAATAGCCAGTCGAACAAAAAAAACTGTGATAACTTGAGTTTCAAAGGGAAAGTTATTAAAAACATAATTATCATGCACTTTTGAATTAAATATCAGCAAGGTAAAATCATATCGAATTCACGTGTAAGTATAATATATTCCTGACAATTAATACGTGTTTCCTTTTATACCCGTCAATCGCGCGAAATAAAGTTACCAGCACAATTCGATATTGGTATGTGCCGTTAGACTATAGGGTCTGACAAGACGTTGCCCGTACCACATCAGAGGGTTTCAGAGTTGCACGCGCATCACATTGTTGACAAAAATATCTAATATTACACTTCACACGTGATTCTTCACTCCGCTCGCTTCGCTGGCTACAAGGGCGCAACCAACAGAAACCAACCCAAGGCATGCCCAAAATGAAGAAAAATATTTTTACATATTATATTAAAAGTAAAAATCGCAGACTTAGCATCCAACCTCTGAGCTACGGACCAGTTGACAGCAATTCGCTAGATATTATAGATATTGCGTTTGTAAACAATGTTATGCGCGCGCAACTCTGAAGCCGTCTGATGTGGTACAGGAAACGTCTACTTGTTCCAACTGACCATAAAAACCGCACATGGGACGATAACTTCCAGTAGCATAATTCGTTTGTCAACATGACAGGTTATTGATCGCCTTCAAAACTGAAATTGACAACTATAGAAATGACGATCATTCGTACGGCCTTCTAGTCGGTTGGAACAAACCTAAAGAAATGTGTCTAAAGCCTAGTTCTCAGAGCTTCGACTGCCGCCCGCGACAATCCCCACTCCTTGCCTTTTCAGTGTCGAGCGACAGCTGTCACGTCACGATGATGTCAACCATCTGTCATTTTACGCAATATCTCCAATGAAAATTAAGTGAAGTTGATTCAACTACAGCGACAACAAACCGGCGACACTGTGGAGGGGATTAGGGGTTCGACACTGTGGAGGGGGTTAGGGGTTCTGCGACGTCTATTGGCCAGAGAGAGTGTAGCTGGCGACAGTCGATAAGCTCTGAGAACTAGGCTTAAGCCTGTGCCCTTAGATTAGGTAAGAGTAAGGATACCGCGCATGACATTAAGCCAATGTACTGAAATTGAAGCCTTTTCAGAGCGGCGGTCATTATTTATGTGGCAAACACATCTATTGTTGTGGCGGTGCTATTTTGCAGTTATTTTGTGAGTTTTTGAACAAAGAGAGATAAAAACTAAGATTCATAATGATAAATTGTTCGGCATATGGTTGCCAGAGTCGAAGTGAGAAGAAGGAGCCTGGAATTTCATTTCACAGGTAATTATTGTCTGCTGACCTTGTAGTTTATTTGCATATTTCTTGTTTTAATAATAATGCATAATGTACACATTGTGTTACCTGTGAGTATATCATGGTAGGGAAGTTTATTTAATTATCGAGAGTAATTTGATACCCGATCTTGGATATTTTCAGTCATCAAATAATCAATAAAGCCATATAAATCTTCAAGGAGAGTCATTCAACAGAGGCGTAGGTAATATATTTTTCATACTCTACCTATAAAGTGGCTATATTATTTTACGACTGAAAATTACTTTAACTTATTAATTATTACTTATAATTTCAATTAATTTATTAAAGTTACCCAGTAATTTATGTGGCAGCTGGTAACAGGCTTTTTCCCATGTTATCTGTCCTCTTCTTTCCTCGTCTAAGCCTGTGCCAGTATTGGGATGACATTAGTGGCAGATATCATGTTACCAACTGCCAGACAAGAAATGATAAATCACATGTTATCATAATCATGTCATTAAAGTCATTTAATGATGTCAGAGGACAACTGGACAATACTTATTACCGGAGGCATATATTTTAGTCCTGAGGATCCAAACAAGTCCTACCTCCTGACGAGTCCTGGGCTGCGCGCGCATCACAATGTTTACGTTTACATTTTTTTCCCTTCATGCAATGCACTCTGCTCGCTTCGCTCGCTCCGGGACGCAACCAAACGAAACTAACCCAAGGCATGCCCAACATCAAGAAAAAAAAACGTTTTACAAACATAACCTTTAAAAAAGGCATGTCTTGCCACTGGAATTGAACCCGGGCCTCTGTATCAGACACGCAGCATCTAACCACTTAGCCACGAGGTCCACAAAAGCAACTCCCTGAAATATAAAGATGTCTATTTGTCAAAAATGTGTTTACTTATGATGTTCGCGCAAGCCCAGGACTCGTCAGGCGGTAGGACTCGTTATGATCCTTAACCGGATGCTTACCGGAGTCTACCACCATTTGAATTCGGCCAGAGATTGATCTGGGTAATGGTTGGATAATATACAATATCCGAGTTTCCGGCTAAACTGGAAACTATAACTAGATGCTTATTTACCCAGAGAATAGGTCTAGAATGTCCATAGACCTTAACGAACGTCCGTTGGAACCTAAAATTAAAATCGGAACTTCCATAACATACATGCCGTATAAAAAGGGGCGTCTGATTAACTGCTTAAATTTTTGCATCTGAACTAACGATCTTCTGAACTTTATAATTGTTTGGAGAATTTTAAATCTTACAGTTCAGATTTGGCATCCAGTAGTTTTCTTAAAACTTAAAAAAAATACGGTTCTATGGGGCTAGTGTAAAAAAGCTCCTTTCTAGATATACTAAATGCATTGAAAAAACTGACGATAATGTGGATAATATAATAAATATGTAAATATCTGTACCTACGCCCCAGTAAAACCTTCGAAATTGAATCCTTTTTTAAATTAATATTCCATCGACTTTATATATGTATAGTAGAGTAACTTGAGGGTTCCGTACTTCGGTTTTTGGGTAAAAGGGTAAAGGGGATCGAGTGTGTCAACATTAGTAAATTTTTAAACAGACCCATCTCAAAAAGTCATGCTGATAAAAAAACTATGTAACCTCTTACATATTTTACATCTTAAATAAGTTGCAACATTCTACACACAAGCATAGCATAGTGCATTTTAAGTTTTATAAAAAGCATTTGCATTTTGGGCCACAAGTTTTATATTGACATTTTAATAAAATACCGGATGATTTTTTTTCATTTTTCGTAGTGGTCCATAGTGGCGTCCATTTATTGTTTTGGAGAGCCCATCCCCATTTAGATGGGCATGGAAGTTCCACCACTGGTTGGCACAGCTTACCCCAAACAAATCCTGCTTGAAAAATCCATCGCTTAATATGCAGTGCCAAAGCATTCATTGTTGGGGGTAAACTATCAACGGTTCGGTTTTTTTTGAGCAAAAAGTTGCATTTAGCAGACATCGATATCTTGGGTTTGAGAATGTTTATCGTACGATATTTAACAAATTCTGAAATAATATTGAGTTGTTCCGATGTAAGTTCTTTTGAATTCAGCACTAAATCAATGAATGTAGGTGATCTCCGCAAAAGATTCCCAAGCTTCCCAGAACTTCTTTTTTCCTTTCCAAAAAATGAAGAGGTGGTGTCGCAACCTGTAAATGAGTGAAAAAAAGGAAGGGCCAGACTTCTCATTAATTTTGTTAGCAACTTCCATACGAGAAATATACCTTAGGTTCTTACCAGTGCCAAACTCAATCCATACGTCTCGATTTTTATTTTGATACTGGTAAAAAATTGCAAGTATCGACAGATTTTATGACGGTTTTTTATAGCCGTCTTCAATGCAATTGTACGCGTGTACGAAAATTCGTGTGTCTGCCTCCTTATGATTGCGCAGTGATATTTTGGTTACTTTAAACTGTTTGAAGGTGGGGTATACAGTACTTTTTCGTTAATAGTACACACTATGACTTTATTTTCAGACAATGGTATTGTGTTAAGGTATGTGGAAATTAGATCAAATAATTCCCTTTTGTTTTCCGCCACCCTTAAAAAATCGTACCAGTTATTTGGAATGACTGTAGTGTCCCTAACTTGCTTTCGATTACCCTTTCCCCTGCATTCTCTTGTTTTTTCCTTTAAACTGTTTGGTAGATAAGTATCCCATATTATATCTAATCTTTTTACCCACCTCAAAATATTTAGCAAATAAGGTCTTAGGCATAACGTTTGATAAATATTGGCTAAAATTCGAACAAGCTTTGGCCTGCAGTATCTGCACAAGAGCAGCCCCATTACGAGAACACTGGTAGGTTCATCTACACTTGTTATATACTTTTATACTTATCAAATCAGATTTGGTTCCGTGGTACATATTTCCCAATTGGGCAAGAGAATACAGTCCTTCTGAACGCCGATTTACCCTAATCCTTTACTTACTGTCAATTCGGCCTTTTCTTCACCTGCTGTTCATTATCTGTAACCGGGTTCGCAGTACCAGGTGTTGACACCCTATATCGTCGTCAAATAATTCACCTAGAGACTTGGGCAACCACCCATATTTCGCTACCTAGTTGAAAACCACTTTATGCCTCTTACCAGTACTTAATTCTATTCTTAGGTATATTAAATATAATTAAATGAATGTAAGCCACATCAGTGATGTTTTAATAAAATAATTGAAATGGAGCATTGCAATAGTGGCTAAATTTATTCGCTTATTTTTTAATCACCTCGTATCTATAGCGCCAGACAATCAGTCATTGCACTTTAAAATGAAAATGACACTGGCATTATTATTTAGGCAATGTGCATTTTTTCCAGTGTATCAACTTTCCTAGAATATTATATTTTACTAGCCAGTCAGACAATTATGGATTTAAAATGAATTCAATTAGCAATGATCTTTTCCACAGTGAATTAACTAAATAAAATACGAAGTATGCTAGCACTAATTATTTAATGGGATACTCATTTAATTATCGACTACATACAGAAATAAAGGTTTCCCAATATACAGGCACTCTACGCCTCATTATTTAAATTAAACTTACCATCTAACTTGAGCACTGAATTGTTTTACTGTAATACTCATGAATTTCTTGCAGACAGACAACGATAAATGTTTTCAAATCAATCTACACATTATGATTTAAACCTGAATTTACTGTCTAACTTGAGCACTGAAATGTTTTCCTGAAATACTCATGAATTTCTCGCAGACAGACAACGATACATGTTTTCAAATATACCAGCACACTACACATTAGGACTTAAAACTAAACTTACTGTCTATCGCTTAATGTTAACTCAAAATATGCCAACCTAGCTGCTTTGTTCTTGTTTGACCATCTTATCCCTCGACGAATGACGAAGATCCACCACGTTATTTTACTTTTCGAACCGACATGAATTTAATTATTTACTTAGTTATTTCCACGAGCCCTTAAACTGAAAGGCACTACTTTCGGTTTGGTCACAACTAAGACCATAGTACCGACTAGAAAATTAAGATTTTAAATTTTTAAACTTTTTAACTAAACTGCATCGCGACCCGCTGGCAACTGATATTTCCTTGAACATTTTGGATTTGCCCATTACGACCTACTGCAACTGGTTTTGAGAATAAGACTGATTTTTCTTCGATGTCACGCTTTTCTAGCAGGTTTTTGACGCATTTTGTTCCCCAGAAAATCCAGAATCTCTGTACACCTGCATCAAGAAAAGACGTGATGTTACGCAACTTTGCCCTGATTTCGGCGAAAACACGGTTCGAGTTCTAATTGGTTTTATTTTCCATCTCTCCGAAGAATTCTGTATTTTTCCATACCTAACTTTGGCTTTTAGTTCACACGTGTGTTCAAGTTCAAGAAATGTTCGATCCTTATAAGGTAATATTCTTTTTCTTTCAATTTAATTCGCTGGACGGGAAAATAGAACCGCCCTGACCAATGAGGTTCTTTTTAGAGCAAGGTTTGGGGAACCAGCGTAAGAATTTGTTTGACCGCAGTTGATCTCTTCTTTAGTTCCTTTTGTGCCGCGTTCTCCTGTAGTCGAATACAAAAGTATACGTCACCGCGTTTTCAAATTGGATCCCGAATCTTGTGAAGTTAAATAACATGCCGTTTATTGAAAGTTACTTCAATCGTAAGTGGCTTTAATATTTATATTTATTTTTTATTGAACGAGTTTAAGTGCTTTTGGCTTACGCTTCCCTTAGGTAAAATAATTAATCCCTTTTTATTTTCGCGATTCCGGCCTTTCTGCGTGAAAGTTAAACTTCAATTTGTTTATAATTTTTGTTAATTAAAATAAACTTATTATTTTATTTGAACGTTTTCTCCCTGGGTTTTTAATTTTTGAACGTTTAAAATTAAATTAAAAATTTTTTATTTATTTTTTGTATTAAACAAATTGTTGAATTCTTAAAATAAATCAGGTGTTGGTCCTTGGTTCATTACAGGAGGATATGGGTGATTTTCATAAAAAAAAAACTTGTAAACCACCGTCACGATTTTGAGATGCTATATATAGCCCACTAAGTAAATTAACATCTGACTTAAGTTCGCCTTGTATATAAATGGAACGTTATTTTTTGGAATTGGATCGATAATGGACTTAATCTTATCAAATTTAAGGGGGTGGAGGGGGATCAGCATGACTTTTTGAGATGGGTCTGTTCATGTGATTTTACTCAAAAACCGAAGTATGAGTGCAAGTAAAAGAATGTAACCAAAAATTTTTTTTAGGTATTCCACTTACTCATCCACTCTTTTGTACGCCACTGGTGACTTTATTTTAAAAGATAAGAAAAAAAGGCAATATACCAATCGATAGAGAAAACTATAAGCAAACATTTCTGTATCTCCTATTTTTTTTTGTTTTTAAGAAGCGATTTTAAAGATATTGATGGACATGTGTCATTGTGATTATCCCCCACCATTTTTTTGTTCTTCTGGGGCCTTAGCCTGGCAACATAATGAAAAATAAGGTCATAGCTATTATGCAGAACTTTGTGCTCTATCGAATGGCACCAAAACCAATATTCTATCTCTTACCGCTTTTGAGAAAAACAATAAAAACTAACACAATCCACTTATCAAATTTGAGGGGGGTGGAGGAGGGTCAGCATGACTTTTTGGGATGGGTCTGTTCAAAAATGTACTAACGTTGACATACTCTATTCACTCTAGAAAGGATTTGCTTTTACTCAAAAATCGAAGTATCAAGCTATTTTTGGACAAGTCACTATACTAATACTTCATTGCAAAACCGAAGAAGCGTCACGCAATTCTTTTAAGATTGCAGACTTACCTCTTCAAACCTTAACATCTAAGTTCGAAGTTCAAGTTCGAATTCAAAGGTTAAAGCATAAATCTGACTTTGAGATTATACTCTGAATCAGACTTTAACCTCTGAAGTCGGACTTTAATAAAGTAATTAGATTTCTTTAATCTATGAGTTCAGACTTTGATCTCTGAAAATCTCTCTAATTCAGACTTTAGAACTCGATTTCCTGAAATGAATGGTTCAATTTAGGCTGCAAACATTTAACTCAAACTTTAAAACATGAATAAAAGATTTCACACTCTAACCTTCAGGCCTTAACCACTGAATTCGAACTTTCAATTATGAATTGAAACATAGCTTTCAGGCGTTAACCTCTGAATTAAGAATTTGATTCAGACTTTAAAAGATTAATTCGAACTCGTGAATCAGAGATTACGCACTTAGCCTTCAAGTTTACCCATTATAGTAAGTCGGGCTTTCAAATACTTATTAGATTGTAGCTTTTAACCTCTGAATTTAGACTTTAATCTCTATAAATCAGATTCTGATGTCTGAATACATAAGTTGTAAGTGTGAGTTTAGTTCAATCTATAATTTCGATATTAGAATATGATTGTCAAATATTAATGATTCAATTCAGACTTTAAACGCTTAATACAACTTCAAAGTATGAATCAGAAATTTCACACTGTCACCTTCAGGCGTTAAACTCTGAATTCGAACTTTAAAGTCTGAATCAGAGATTACACACTTCCGTCAGGTTTTAAGCTTTCAAATAGGCTTATTAGATTGCAAGTTTTAATCTCTGAATTTAGACTTTAATCTCTGAAAATCAGATTCTAAAGTCTGATACAAAAGTTATAAAATGTGAATTTAGTTTCATTTTTAATTCCGACTTTAGAATTTGATTGTCAGATATTAATGATTCAATTCACACTTTAAACGCTTAATTCAAACTTCAAAGTACGAATCAGGGATTTCACACTGTAATCTTCAGGCGTTTAACTCTGAATTCGGACTTTCAATTGTGAAATCAGAAAGACCTTTCAGGATTTAACCTCTGAATTAAGAATTGTATTCAGACTTTAAATTTAATTCGAACTCTGAATCAGAGGTTGCACACTTCCGTCAGGTTTTAAGCTTTCAAATAGGCTTTTTAGATTGCAAGTTTTAATCTCCGAATTTAGACTTTAATCTCTATAAATCAGATTCTGAAGTCTGATACAAAAGTTATAAAATGTGAATTTAG
>MU188047.1:0-28736 GCA_016904865.1 Pissodes strobi | reverse complement strand
TCTGAAGTCTGATACAAAAGTTATAAAATGTGAATTTAGTTTAATTTCTAATTCCGACTTTAGAATCTGATTGCCAGAGATTAATGGTACAATTCACTCTTTAAACGCTTAATTCAAACTTATGAATAAAAAATTTCGCACTTTAACCTTCAAGCTCTAACCTCCAAATTCGGTCTTTCAATTATGAAATCAGACATAGCTTTCAGGTTTTAATCTATGAATTAAGAATTTGATTCAAACTTTAAGCGTTTAATTCGAACTTTAAAGTTTGAATCATGGATTACACACTTTAACCTTCAGGTCTTAATTTATGAAATCGGACTTTTCAAATATAGACTCATTACATTGCCAGTTTTAACCTCTTAACTTAGATTTTAATCTCTGTAAATCAGATTCTGACGTTTGAATACTGAAGTTATAAAGTCTGAATTTAGTTAAATGTTTAATTCCGACTTTATAATCTAATTGTCGGAGATTAATTCTTCAATTCAGACTTTAAATGCTTAATTCAAACTGACTAAAGTATGAGTCAGAGATTTCACACTTTAACCTTCAGGCTTTAACCTCAGAATTCGGATTTTCAGTTATAAAATCAGACATAGCTTTCAGGCTTAAACCTGTAATGAAGATAGAGCGCCAATTTGTAACGATATACTTAGTTGGGCGCTAATTTGTAGCGAAAGCTAGCTAAATATTAATTAAATAATCAAGTATGGCATTGTGCGCCATTTTGTAATAAAATACTAGTTGTTCAAATGCATGAGACTCGTTTTTATTTTTCTTAGGGGGTAAGTCGTCGTTCTTTTACCAGCAGTGATTTGTTTGGGCGCCAGAATTCCTAGAGACAATGCGAACTGAATATGAATTACAATGTTAAGTTGAGCAAAAATTATAAATAACTACTGTTACTCAAGACATCCCTTTCTTTACTTTAAAATATGAAATTCAAAAGAAAATAATGCCTGAAATTTAAAATTCAAAAGAAATGAATGGAATAACGTTCCAAAACAGTGACTCTCGGTAAATCTAAACAAAAGATCTTGAATTTGATAATAAATAGAAAAATAGAGGTACAACCTCTAATAACGAGTCTTATAACTCAAAATAAGTAATTGCTATTACTTTCATTTGGGCCCTTGGCACATAAACGATAATTGAGCGTAATTACGCTTCAATTTAATTAAAGATAAAGATAGACAAGCACTATCTCGCATCGAGATAGAAATTTAGATAAAAGATAAAAAAAACAGATAAATTTACATATGAGATTAACCTCTCATAACTGCAAAGTAATGTCGGTACATCAGTGTTGAGGCGAGATAGGGCGAGTGCTAATAATTACATGCTTGATAAATAACAAATAAACTGAAAATTTAATTAAATGAGCCTGAAAAGAAAAAATATTAAAACCGGCAATTCTATGGGGGAAAATTCGAAAAAATTCTACTGGAAATTCAATTTACTACCTTTGCAGAAACATATAGAATTTACTCCGAGAATTCACCCAAATAATACTGTTCAATTTGAATGGAAATACGTAAAACAATGTGCGTGACCACTAAACGAAAAAATTATTACGTTCTTCGTAAATTTGGACTAAGCCTCTTTCAAATTACATGAATTTGATTAATGACAGACGCAAATATTCACCAATACATCGGTATTTTTACCCAAGAGGTCACGACAAAAATTAAAAATTATTGAAGATGTAAGCTAATTGAAAGTGTAATATAAGAATGCTAAATTCTTGCTTAAGTCGAATAAGACTAAACGAATGATAAACAAATATTAATTATGTATTTAAAAATGAAAGAATTAGTTAAATATACTGCAAGATGAATTAAATATTTCAAGATTAAAAATTAGCACTTACCCGTCGGCGTCTCGACACAAGATACCCGATCTCGCTTTAAAAATTCAAGACGCTGGACAAAATATGCTTGCCGGTGTATTATTGGCTAATTTATATCATGTGATTACCACTATAAATCACGCAGCGTCAAGCCATAGAAATACCCAATATTAAATATATAGTAATAAATTAAATTCATGAATTGTAGGTATAAAATAGCGTACTGCGCTTCCTAAAATAGCTAACCACACGAAATAAACCCATTCGTGAATAGATGTCACTGGCGACTTAAACACTAAATAACGAAAATGATTTGCAATTGAACCGAAATTTTAGTGTAGCGTAAGTGTAATAAACCCATTCGTGAATAGATGTCACTGGCAACTTAAATACCAAATATCGAAAATCATTCGTAATTGAGCTGAAATTTTAGTGCAGCGGAATAAGCATATATTCCGTTACAAACATCTCAATCTTTAATTCTGACTGTAAAATCTGATTGACAAAGATTTAGACCTTAAATGCTTAAATCAAACTTTAAAGTAAGTATGAATCAGAGATTTCGCACTTTAACCTTCAGGCTTTAACTTCTGAATTCGGACTGTCAATTATGAAATCAGACATAGCTTTCAGACTTTATTATTAAATTAAAAATTTGATTTAGACTTTAAACGCTTAAATCAAACTTTAAAGCCTGACTAAGAGATTACAAATTTTAACCTTCAGGCCTATGAAGCCGGACTTTTAAATAGACTTATTATATTTCAGATTTTAACCTATTGTTAGAAATTTAATCACAAAAACGAAAATGTTCTTTGATTGACTATCCTTCCCGTCACTTTATTCACAAAACCAGGTATTGTTCTTGACTGCCACCCGCACGACCGACAGCGGTCGGTGTTTATTTAATAAAACGGTAATTCATTTCAAAATATGTATACAGGATATCAAAAAAATACAAATCTGTTCAAATGTTTATGGTTTCTAACACGGCCAATTCTGACACGGACTTCGCTCTCGAAGTCCATTATTTTCTCCAAAAAGTTACAAGGCATTAGCTTCGATTTCGACAATGGCTCCCTCATTGATGCTGTAAATAACAAAAAAAAAACTGTAAATGCGCCAATAGGCCAACTTTCAACTCTAATCGCTTATTACTTGTAGCGCCTATGTTATCAACCTGTGCTTTTAATACACCAATAAAATGAATAACATTCAAGCTTTAAATATTATGCACAGTACAAAATCTCAACAATGTATCCAACAAATACTCATGCATTACTAATAATGCGAAACTCACATGCCTTCAATATTTACTTATTTATTACCAACAGTACAAAGCGTCTATGCTTTTAACACATATACATTAACAACAGTGTAAAGCGTCCATGCTTTCAACACTCATTCATATACATCAGTGCAAAGCGTCCATGCTTTCAACACTTATTCATAAACAACAGTGCAAAGCGTCCATGCTTTCAACACTACACTTTCTAACAAAATACCAGTGCAAAGCGTCCATACTTTCAACACTACACATTTCTAACACGTGCCATACCTAAATATTACATTACAATATTACTAACCTTTTATCATTGTTGTCATCATCACCATCATCATCTAATACATCTAGCAGATCAGTCATGTCAACTGAGAGAGACCACTCAGTCGGCCATCTTCTTAACTGCTCCTTAGCAGCTTTGGTAATGGTGGTTTTCCCAACCCTTTTTAGTTCGTAGCGACCCTCAGGAGTAGTACTCATGACTTCAAAGGGGCCTTGAAATTCGTAATTTAATTTACGTTGATGCATTTTGTCATCTCTATGCATCAAAACAAAGTCTCCCTTGGCAAACTTAATACTATCACGACGCTTTTGGTTGGCATTGATCAAAGCATTTTTAAATTGATCAAGATGGTCGTTTATTCTTTTACGATCTAACTCTCTACTTCTAATCGGATGAAGGTCCTTATTTAGATTCTTCAGTAAATTCTGAATCAGAAGGGTTGAGCCGTCTATCCCAATAAGAGATCTTAGAGGTGAAGTTTGACTGGACTTTTGTACTGTTGAGTTTAAAACAAGCTGTATTTTCCAGATACCTTTTGACCAATCTGACTTAATACTTGTTTCCATGCGTATTAGATTCATGATTGTGCGCATGTATGGTTCTACTTGTCCATTAGGACGATGGATATCTGGAGTTGTGTAATGATACCTCACTCCAAGACGTTCCAAATATTGGGGAAGGCTTAGATTTTTAAAGTTGGTACCGGCATCCATTGTAATCTGTTGGGGGGTTCCAAATAATGAAATAAATGTGTGAAATGCAAATCTTGTTTCATCAGCTCTTAATGTCTTTAATGGCTGCAATAAACAATACTTTCAAAATGCGTCTATTAACAAAGGATGTGTTTGTATCCTTCAGATGGTTTTTTCAGTGGTTCAAGACAGTCTGCATGTAAAACTTGCATTGGTACAGTTGGCTTGTTTACATTTGTGATTAGTCCTTGGAGGGGACCAGATCTTGTTTTCTTTATAGCACAAATCAAACAGTGTTTAATATACTTTCTGACAAATGAACGCAGTTTTGGAAACCAAAAATGCTTGCAAATGGATTCGATAGTTTTGTCCATCCCGATGTGGCATGGTTCGTCATGGAAAATTCGCAGCAGTCCAAGTCTACTTTGCTTCGGAACAAATGGTTTCATGAGGTGTTGTGACAGCATAATGTAGTATTCCATCTTTTAATGAGTATCGTTTTTGATCCAAACGACCCTCTTTCGAGTCTTCGATTATTTGTCGAATTTCAGCATCACCCCTTTGTTCCACATAGAGCCAGTTATCTTTGGCATCCAAACGACGTACTACTACCGGGTTTCGGCTTAAAAAGTCAATATGGGGAAGAGAACTGCCTTTTCGGCAAACAATAGAAAAATCGAAGTCCTGCATATAACACCACCAACGCGCAACGCGAGGAAGAATGTCCTTTTGCGTGGAAGTGGCTTTTATGGCATTACAATCGGTAATTAAAGTAAATCGAATGCCCAACAAGTATACACGAAGGTGTATTAAAGCATTGACTACGGCGAGTGTCTCCAACTCGTACGAGTGGTAATTTTCTTCATACTCTATTTGTCCCTTCTTTCTTTTGCACTAACATTGCCCTGTACCCAATGGAGCTGGCATCGGTTTGCAACTCAGTCGCCAAAGAATGGTCAAAAATTGGTAGAAGAGACCTTGAAGTCAAACAATCGATAATATATTTCCTGGCACACTCTTGCTGATCAGACCAGGTAAATGGTTCGTTGGAGCGTGTTAGTTTTGTGATACTTGCTGTACGTGTTACAAATTCGGGTATGAATTTGCGAAAATATCCTGCAAGGCCCATGAATTGTCTTACTTGCTTAACGGTAGTAGGAATGGAGGAATTGACTAGTGCTTCAACTTTACGAACGCCTGGACGTATGCAGTCAGCTGATATTTCTCTTCCCAAATATTCCAATTGATTTTGAAAAAAATGGCACTTTTGTAGATTTAAGGTAAATCCGGCTTTGTGAAGAGCCTCAAAAACAAACTGAAGTGAGTGCATGGCATCCTTAGCATTCTCGGACGAAATCAAGATATCATCTAAGTACACCAAAAGCTACGCTGTCCTTCAGAGAACCTAATGCTTTATTTATAGCTTGCTGAAAAACGGCTGGAGCATTGGCTAAATCGAATGGCATCCGTACATATTGAAAATGTCTATCTGGCGTCACAAAAGCCGTTTTTTCGATATCTTCTTCCGCTATGGGTATCTGGTGGAATCCCGAAAACAATGAGGTAAATATACGTCCTGAGCCAAGTCGGTCGAGCTGATCTTCTATGAGCGGGAGTGGGCATAGATTTTTTTTATTGTGTGTGCATTCAGCTCACGATAGTCCACACACATTCGATATGATCCGTCCTTTTTCCTTACTAGAAGAATTGGACTAGCAAATGGCGAGTCACTTTCCCTAATAATGTTGTGGGAAATCAATTCATCAACAATCTCCCGTACGGCCTTCCTTTCACTAACAGCCAAGCGATAAGGATTCCTATTGACTACAAAATCATCTTTTAACTTAATTTGTAGTCTAGCGTTATTTACTTCATGTAAATATTCGTTAACAGGCAGCAACTTAGGAAATCGTGACAGCAGCTTCAAAAGATCATGGCGATATTCGTCTGGCACATTTATCGAATTCATTGAAGTAAGTATTTGTGTCATCTGAGATACGAAAAATGCGGAAAATTTTATTGCGGACTACACGTGTTCCCCTTAGGTCCGTGATCGTCGATATTTCAGGATCATTGTACAAATTTCGTCCGATTATGACATCATGTTCTAAAACATGATCTGGTACTACGTGAAATAGCAGATCGGTGACAACGTCAGTTATTTCTAAAATCGCCTTAAACTCTTGATCGATAGTGACGCTCCCGGCAAGTATCCCTTTTAGTACTAGTTTGCATGCGGAGACTTTATGCAAGAATTTTGGTAAATGGCGTTTGGCTATAAGAGATATCCGCTCCAATATCAATGATTCCAAGGTAATCTTGTCCATCAATCTTAAGCTTTTCCAATATCATGTCTTTACCTGTACTTCAAAAATTCACTTTTTTCCGTTTTTCAATATTTTGTCGTGTGAAGCAGTTGTCGATGTCATGACCAGTTTTCGCACAAAAAGAGCAAGTAACTATTTTTGTATCTCTGGAAGTATGGGTTGCGGCAGGTGTATTCAATTTTTGACTACCCGAAGTAAAAAAGCTACAATGTCGTTGAACGTGTCCTGATTTTCCACAACGACAGCAGTTAATATTGATCGGTGGCTTTCGAAAAACTCGCGGTTCACGTGGATTTTCACGAAAACGCTTCCTTGATGGCTCCCCTGAGTCAACTGGAATATTCAAACTTAAACGTTTTTCAACTTGCTAAGGTTCAGTTACAGTTCCCAGAAAAGTCAACAATTCCGCGATTTTTCTAAAATTTAAGTCGGTCGCTGTAGTATGTACATCCCGCTTTTTGATTCCATGAAAGATGAGTTCTACAAGGTCAGGCTCCTCCCAATTAGCTCTCAAATTTCTTAACATACCCGCCTTTTGGAAGACATACGCGTCATATGTGTTACACGAGTTTGTGTTGAATTCTGCAGCTTCTAAAGTAGACGACCCAAATTTCTTTTGGGTGAAAAAGCTTCAGCAAAATCGCGTTGAAACCCTTCCCAAGTTTTTATTTCTGGCGACCATATTTCAAACCACGTCTTTGAAACGCCCATTAAAAACCGACCTACCCTAACCAAGGTCTGCTGATCAGTCCACTCAAATTCAGTTTTAATCTCCGATATTTCAGCCAACCACTTTTTTGCGTCAGTTACTTCGGGTTTAAAGAGTGGTAGATCGACTTGTTCCGGGGCCGTTCTTGTAGACTTCATGGCCTTTACCAGCTGAGACAGCAATTCCTCCATTCTTGCACGTTCTCTTAAGAGGGGAAACAAAAATTATAATGCCCTGTTATGCTACTTAACCATAACTATCGCTTTATTTAACTAAATGTTTGTGCAATGCGCAATATAACCCAAACTAACACGTAAATTAATGAATATAACCGAAATTAGTTCAAGCCGTAAACTTCTTAGTGGCATTTCAGTTAATATAGAAGTAATAATTTTTTGAGTTTTAATGTGTAATAACTGCTGAAAACAATCGCTCTTATTCAAAGAAATCAAAAATCTTAAATTAGCTTTACTCTTAGCATAATAATCATAAATAAGATAAAATATGAGATCACTTATCCAGGCCAATATGCTCTTGTATCGAGATTAGAACTTTAAAATAATATACTTCACTCTGATATATTTTATTCTGGCTTTTTTATATTAAAATAAAGAATTTTCCACAAATAAATTAATGTAATCTTATTATTTAGTAATAATAATAATTAGCCTGATTACGTTGCGGCGCCAAACAAAAAAAAAAGACGCAAAGGCCATCAACACACGTAAAACAAAGATAAAACTACAAGATATCACATTGTATTACTTACGGTAAGTTCCCTTTTTATTTCACAGCGAAAAGTGGGCAAAAGGTGCAATCCTCACTTCTGATGTTAGAAAATTAATCACACAAACGAAAATGTTCTTTGATTCACTATCCTTTCCGTCACTTTATTGACAAAACCAGGTATCGTTCTTGACTGCCACCCGCACGACCGACAGCGGTCGGTGTTTATTTAATAAAACGCTAATTCATTTCAAGATATGTATACAGGATATCAAAAAAAATACAAATCTGTTCAAATGTTTATGGTTTCTAACACTATGATTTCAGACTTTAAGCTCTGCAAATCAGATTCTGAAGTCTGAATACATAAGTTATAAACTCTGAATTTAATTCAGTCTCTAATTTCTAATTTGCCAGCGACTAATGGTTTTCAATTTAGACTTTAAACGCGTAATTCAAACTTTAAAGCTAAAATCAGAGATTACACTTTAATATTTGAAGTTGGACTTTCAAAGTTTTGGCATCTGAATTCAGACTTTAATCTCCGGCAATCAGATTCTGAAGTCCGAATACAAAAATTAAGTTTAAATTTAATTCAATCTCTGATTCAGGTTTTAGAATCTGAATTCCAAAGATTAATGATTCAATTCAGACTTTAAACGTCTTTCCAGAGATTACTGAATCAATTCGGATTTAAACGTGTTAATTCAGACTTTAAATCCAAATTGTCAATTGTATAAGCAAATAAATGTGTAACAACAAAAAGTAAACAAACAATAATTTTTTAGCTCTTTATTAATTAATTGTATGTTCCGCAACATATAAAAATGACGATCTATATGTACAGGTACTAAAATGTAATAAAAATATTCTTAAATAATTAACAAGCCGATGAATTATGGTTGCCGTCCAGTTTTCGGTGGTCCGGAAAAAACGATACTCGTCACAACGAAAAATTGCTCTTGTAATACCGTTGAAAATATAGGGGGTGTCCCTATTTAGTGGATATTTGCTCTAAATTTATTTTAAAAGATTTGCCCACAATACTACTTTGATTCAACCCTGTAAGTATGTTTGAAAATATTTTCAAATTATAGACCTATTAAAAGTATTCCCGTTAATTTGTACTGTTTACGAAATAGTTATTGGTCGGTCCATCAGTAAAATAAGGAAAAATTGTTGCAGAAGTAAGAAATTAATTTAAATTGTTAAGGTTAGGGGAGAGCGAAAATAATAAAAACGTTACTGTATAAAATGGAAACAAAAAACTGAAATTATAGAGTTAAAAAACTAAAGCGCATAAATTTAATTATATCTTATTTAAAATATACAAGATTTTTTTTGCGCTTTTATTTTTTGATTAAGCTGCTCCAAAATTGTTCATTTTAGATACACTTTGCAGTCAACGTTTCCCTAATTTAACTAAGAAGGCTCTCTGCTACCCTGAATAGTCTCCTGCACTTGTACATCAAATTTAAAAAAACCAAAAATATTACTAAAACGTTTAACAAACACATTAAGTATTTGGTATTGGGGAGATACGTCTGAGACGACATACTCGGTGAGATGGGATAGACACAAGAATAGAGAATAACCAGAAGATTAACTCACAGTTTGCTCGGAAAACAGTACCTAACGGTAGAACCAGGAGGCGCTAAATATCCGACGTCGTTTCCCTCATTCATGTTTACTTTTTTGATGCAATTTAGTTAGGTTTTGTTAGAGTTTAGTGCGGATGCATAGTTTTCTCTTGTAGCAATAACGCTAGCGTTAGCGGGCACTTAACGTTTTCGAGATTTTTGGTGTTTTCACATAAAATGCCGAATGCAAGTGAATGTGAATGAAGCCGAAAGGGGGAGGGACATCCCCCAGCTCGAAAACTAATGTGAAAAAGCAAAATATGTCGTCGTCCACAAAAAGGGCGGCAGAAAGAAGTGTTAGTGATTTAAAAATAGGAGAGGGACTAAAGATTGGCAAGATGGATGAGAGTGGAAGCGTGGAAAGGTCTGCAAGGAGTGGAGAGGCAAGTGATTAAAAAAGACTTTATGATAAGACTATGGGAGATACAAAGACAGTAGAGATAAGAGAGATGAAGAGGAAGAAAAAGATAGTCTGAAAAAGGATAACGAGAACTTGAGAAACAAGTTGCATGAAGTAATGGGAGTCAATGCACAAATGAGACAAGAAATGAGTGTTATGAAAGCTGTGGTTGACGATATGAAGAAGCAGCTGATTAACAGAATTGCTCAAGAGAAAAACTGGCCACTAGCGTGTAATAGGAAGACAAATAAGCAATCGCAGTCGAATGAAGTGGATGAAGTAGAAGGCGCAGACGAAGAAACGTTTGCCGATAAAGTGAGAAAAATCCCCCCAATTACTATCTAAGGAAAAGAAGGATGGATATCCTTGGGGAGCGACTTAAAGGAAAGGGAAATCGATATCGAAAGTGCAAAGACAATGGGAGATAACACCAGAATTTTCCTAAAATCAGCGGATGGATACAGAAAACTATACATATAATTTAAATGAAGATACAAAAACGCAGGCAGTTTTGCATAGATTAGACTCAGATATTGAAGTGGATTTTATTAAAAATGAACTTGCAGTAGAGCTAGGCTTTGACGATGCTGAGGTCTCAAAAATGTATTCCATGAGGACCAAGGAATTACTTCCAATGTATTTGACTAAATCAGCTAGTAGTGAGATCCTGAAAGTAAATAGATTATGGGATATTTCGTGAGGGTGGTACCCAGAAGAAGAGCGGCAGGGCCCATGCAATGCTACAGGTGCCAGCGCTACGGGCATGGGCAGAGGAACTGCACCATGCCCGAGCGCTGGGTTAAGTATGCGGGACCGCACGGATCGAGAGACTGTCAATTAAAGAAACCAAATAACAATGAAGATAACAATGCTAGGTGCGCATTGTGTGACGAGATGGGACACTCTGCGAGTTTCGGAGGATGTCCTAGATATAGGAAAAGAACCAAGATGGCGAGACACGAAAGTAAGTGGGGCAGGCTAGCAAAAAAAGAAATGCTGATAATACAGGGTCATTACCAAGAGAATATAAGGACAAATTGGACAAGGTTGACAAATTCATGCAGGACTTAAAGTTGATGATTCAGAGACTAAATGAAGAAGCTTAAAATCATGTCCTGGAATGTGAAGCAGGAGAGCAGAGATCGATATACTACTAATTGAACATAAACCGATAATTTTAGCTAGAGGAAACAATTATGGAAGCAAGCCAAAGATTATCATTCGAGGACTACGTCATATACAGACTAAATGGAATGCCTAGAATGGGAGGACTGGCAATGCTAGTACGCAGGGACGTACCGAAACTACCTTGTTGACAGTGTGGACACACTGTCTAGAGCTAAATAATCTATCGGTGGTTATTGTTTATGGAGGACTTAAAACGAAGATAACACCTATATATAGGAACATGCGGCATGACTTGATAATCAGAGATATAAATGTTGTAACGGGCGGGAACCTTCCCATTTTACTTATAGAAGATTTTAATGCGAAATCAACAACATGGAACAGTTCACGTTCAGGCAGCAGCGATCATGCAGGATCTTGCGGTAATTGGCCCAGAGATCCCTACATTTGTACCTACCGGTAATGGACTTCCCGATGTACTAGATATTGCGGCAATTCAAAAACATTAAGCTGTGCCCAGATATTGAAACTGTTGTGGCAGGGTATTCGGATCATAGTCCGAGTCTCCTAACCTCGGGAAAGGAAACAATGATTGGATACACTAAAAAGAAGACAGTCACGAACTGAATAGCGTATAAGGGAGCAGATATAGAGGATTAAAAGGATTAGAAAACGAAGGGGTAAATGATGCACTTGTACCATGATCTTAGCAAAAATAATATGACAGATGGCGAATTAAGGCAAAATGACCAAATAAATCAATTAGTAGAACACACTGAAGAGCAGATACCTTTAACCAAATTACCATGTATGTGAGAATTCTGGATATTTATAGAAAAATAAAATACACCAATAAATTAATCTCAGGAAACGTCATGTGTCAAAATAATTGTCAGCAAGTTTGGGTTAGTTTCTATGAAAATACCAATGCAATTTAAAAAAGCCTTGTTTTGGCTTAACGAAACAAAATTTGCTAAAGATAAATTATCAGATGCAATGAAGAATATTAGCAAAGTAAATAAAAAGAAAACTCAAACAGTAGCACTGAGTGATTGATTACCAAAGAAGGATAGAAGAGGAAAAGAAGCAGAAGAAAAGAAAAAAACTAAAAGAAGATTAGAAGTAGATATGAAGAAAGCTGTACCATGGACCAACTCAAAGAAAAAGCAGCGCTTCAATACGTGGTTCATCTAAGACAATTTTTAAAGACCAAACTCATTCTGTTGGAGACTTGTAATTGTGAAAAATCTGAGGGGCGAAAGATGAAGACCATGTAATACCTAGCAGGTTTATAGTTTTGTAAATTAGCATTTTTTAAATAAACACGTTCTTAATAATAATTTTTGGTAATATTGATACAACGTTGTTTTATTCGATCGGAATAAAGGGCTCTTAATTCGAAAATACGTACAGCACATCGGCTTTTGGTACAATTGGGATCGTAATTCGTGTTTCTGGTCGCATTTTTGTGCATGTCTGACTATGTTGTGCTTTGTTTCCTTTTTTATGTAAATTGACACTAAAAGCAATGGGACTATAGAGACATAAGATCTCCTACTGCCTATTATGTATATTTCAGTCTGAAAGGACCTTATGGGGTCGGAAGTTGGTACAATTACTTTAATTAGTATTTATTATGTAAGTATGTCATCTCACCAAAATAGATAAGAATAAGATGGCATAGCATGTTTTTCTTAATTTTGTTTCGCTCAATTTCAATATTAGTTTAGGGGATATAGGTGGCGCTATTCTCGAGATGAAAGTTTTAGTGCAGAAATGTTATGATCAACACCACAATCTTACATCTGTTTCATTGACTACCAAAAAGCGTTTGACAATGTAAAGTATGACCTGTTAGTCAGTAGGCTGCGGGAAATGGGAATTGACGATAAGGACGTTAGAATTATAAAACAGCTTTATTGGGGACAATAAAGCTGCTGAAATCCGAATTAGAAGAGATCTCCTAACGCAGGAATTTAAAGGGGTCCGATAGGGATGCGTTCCATGCTTTTTAATATCTACGTGTAGAAGATTTTCCGACTAATTCTGGACAACTCGAATAAAAATAAAGGGCAGACCCATCAACAACATTCGATACGCTGATGATACCGCAATCCTGGCTAATAATCTAGATCTACAGGACATACTAGATAGAGTGACCGAAGTAGGCGAACAGTTTGGACTGAGCATTAACATCATTATCAGTAGGCAAGAATACAATAACATCAACCTTACAATCAACGGTGAAGCAGCTGAAAGAGTATCTAAATATCTGGGAGCTACCCTCAATGAGAAGGGAGATTGTGATGACGAGATAAAAATGCGAATCGGAATTGCAAAAATCACGTATTTGAAAATAAAAAGTATGCTTCTCCAGAGAACACTACTACCGGTTGATCTTCGATTGCGAGTGATCAGGTGCTATGTGTGGCCCATCTTGTTCTACGGTGTAGAAACATGGTCGCTCAAGGTCAGAACACTGAACCCAATAGAAGCATTTGAAATGTGAACACTGCGATGAATGCCTCGGATCTCCTGGACAGAGCATGTGTCAAATGGCGATGTTTTATTTAGAGCGGGGGGTAGAGAGAGAACTGCTGAGCATCGTGAAACAACGAAAAAATTATTATTTGGGCCACATACTTAGTGATGATCCAGGGGGTTCCAAAACTCATTATCCAGAGCAAAATTGAAGGGAGACGCGGACTGGGACGTAAACAGCATTCCTGGCTCCGTAATATCAGAGATTGGTGCGGGATACCGGATGCGGAGTCTATATTTCGCCATGCTGAGAGCAACATACTTCTCATTCAATAATGGGTAGGGAACCCCTACATGCAGAGCATATACTAGGGACGAGAAAAAGTCCCACAAAAAAACGTCACATACTAGGCAAACAATGCAATGATGGCACTGGGGAAAATGGTGCCAAATGTTGGAGGACCAAGAGCCAGTGAGAGAAGGCTTCTTTGCTCGGTGGCAAGAACCATCCTCTTGTACGCTGCTCCAGTATGAGGCGACGCTATGAGACGCCAAAAAAAAATCGAAGCATATACGAGAGAACGCAAAGACAGGCTGCGTTACGCATGTGCAGTGCAGTGCATACCGCATTACATCCACAGATGCTCTTGTCGTTGCCGACTCCCCCCCCAATTGATTTATTGGTCCAGGAAGCCTCCTACATATCGCAAGCAACTGACGAAGAAAGGGAGACCGTTCGGAGGGTAAATAGAGAAAGTGTAATGCAAAGATGACAAGAGAGGTGGCAAGATAGCAAAAAAGGAAGATGGACAGCAAGACTCATCCCAAATATATCGACTTGGCAAAAAAAGAAAACACGGAGAAACAAACTTCTATCTGACACAGATGCTGACGGGACATGGCTGTTTCAGAGACGACACATATGACATAGGGAAAACGGACAACAACGAGTGCATTTACTGCGGGGAACACACTATTTTACTATGCCAGCACTGGAAAGAACTAAGGGAAAATTGTTTTCATCAAACAGGGACGAGACTCATACCAGAAAATATCATAGCGCAAATGATAAACAGGGACCGAAAATGTGAGGTAGGCGATATCTTGAGGATCAAAAGCGAGGATGAAAGGAAAAACCAAGAAATTCCAGAATATGTCCAACGTCTCTCATCAAGTATACCTGTATATGCAGTATAGACATAAGGGGGAAGGGTTTTTAGTCGGTAGGTGCGTGTAGAGCATGCACTAGACACGAGAAGAACAAAACCCACAAAAAAGTATGTGGACTCACACATATCTCCCCTATGTTTAATAAAGTGTAGCTCAAGTTTGAAATGGGGTCTGAAAATTTAATAATATACAGGGTGTTCTATTTCAGAGAGTATAGACGAATTTGTGTCACATATATAACAAAAATTAATCTATCCTACATTACAATAGAAAGTTGCAAGTTTTTTTATGCTAATGTGCCCTTTATTGGTATTTTTTTAACGCTTTAATACGAATTTTTACATAACTGTTAGCATCACCCTAACTACAATTTTTGATAAAATAAAAATAAACTTTAAACAATTTCGAAGACGTGTATGTATGTACAAATGTCTCTAGCTCCCATAGAGAACAGAATAGAGGCTCTTGTTTCATTATGCACATGTATATTATTCAAATTTCTATGGTTGTATATCAAGTTGAACCTTTTTAATCGTTATTTATTTCATTTAAATATTATTGTCCTGTTTCGCTTCGCAATCGTTTCCGTTGTAACTCGAGCGTTTCCGGCCACCTCAAACCAACGATCGGTCTTTCATTTCCCTTACAACTAAATAAAACGATCGACGAATTCCGAACACCTAATTTTAAGGCCTTAATATAGGAAAATTCTTATACCGACTGTCACAAAATTATAGCTCACCTTTTATCCTATTCAAGATATTAAAATGGTAACTCGAGTGGTCTCAATTTTGCAGTTTCAATTTCTGACTAAAACAGCGTTGTCATACCTCGTTGGATTTTTAAACGAAGATTCTGCTATCGAGATACGATTTTTAAATGGGTGGCCCTGTATAATTTAAAAAATTTGGAGACCTTTTCTCGCTTAGTTCAAACATAGCAAGTTTGATGACCCCAGGAAAAATGACAAAAACTATGCCATCAAATTAATGGGTTAAAAAAATACAGACGTGATTAGATATTCTCTTTCGAACACATCAAAGATAGATGCATGGGATGCTATTCTCTGTTTAAGAATACAAAAATTGATGCCGGTAATTTTGAAATAAAATCAGACATGGCAACATTGTTCTAATCAAAAAACTGTATATTTTATTTCAATATGTGGAAAAACTATGCCATAAAATAAATCAGGTCCCTCTGGGTAATAAGGCCTATGCATCAATTTAACAAAAATATTCAGTTTATAAGCATTATGGCGCCATCTATATATTTGTTCGTTACCTACATTAAATAGCCAGGTCGGTAAATTAGATCAAGATCGGTAGTTTTCCGCTGACGGCATTCACAGTTTTGCAACGTCTTCGTTTTTCGAAAACAAATGGCAGATCGAGAATTATAGCAGAGGTAATATCTCAATGTTAAACTGGATTTTTTTCATTTTAACCTAACCTCAAAGTGATTTCGTAGCAATGCGGGCAATAAGGCCCAGACAAAAATTAGTAGGACCTTATTACCCACCACTCGAATTTAACAGGCCATATTACCCCATTCATTTACTTTTAATTTTCTTATAGGAATATGGGCAAGAAATGTCGCGGCATCAGGACCAATTGGACCCAGGAGATGATGGAAGAGGCTCTATTTCTTCTACGTCAAGGAAGAACGCTACGTTATGTGGAAACTAGGTGTGGTATACTACGCCGGCGCCGCAAGCTTAGAAATCACTTGAAAACCGGAGCCGTTAAAAGAACACTGTCAGCAAGGCTTATGTAGGAACCTGGAATATACACAACGTTTTGAAAGAGAGACTATAGATCAGTATACTTTGAATACGTGAGATGCGCTGGTCTAACTCCGGAAGGATAGAAATAGGTGGCCATACCGTAGTTTACGCAGGAGAAGACAGTCCACAACACAGAAATGGAATCGCAATAATAATGCCCCAGGAAATTACAAAATCCATTAAAAATGTGGTTTATTTTGCCGACAAAATAATAATGATACAGCTTCAAACCTTTACAAGAGATTTTAACATCCTGCAAGCATATGCACCAACCACAGAATGTGACGACGAAGAAATAGAGACCTTTTTCAGTGATCTAGATCAGGTACTGGCATTAACAAAGATCCACGAAATAACCTTCTGAAATGTTTACACCAGTTTGGACCAATTGGACCCAGGAGATGATGGAAGAAGCCGTATTTCTTCTACGTCAAGGAAGATCGCAACGTTATACGGAAACTAGGTGTGGTATATTACGCCGCACGCTTAGAAACCACTTGAAAATCGGGGCTGTTAAAAGAACACTGGTAGCAAGGCCTACCTTAAATCAAAATCAAGAAGCTGATTTAGTTCAGAAAATAGGATTTCCCTTGACAACAAAGGGTCTTGGACGAAGTACATTCAGACACGTGGAAAATTAACGCATCTGTAGCCGTTTCAAAAATGCGACAAAAATTGTTTGTTGTGACAAAGCTTTTATGAAGCAACATTCTTCCTTGTCTCAACGAAAGGCCCAGTCGATGAATCCTGCTAGGACGACGAAGCTTAAATCCCTTCATTGCTAACGATTATTATGTTTTGGAGAAATATGGCTTGACACATGGATGAAAAGGGATGCAGACTAGCCTTGCACCACCAGCAGACAGTCATTGCCGAAAAAGGTAACAAGGGAGTTCACCTAGTGGCTCCAGAGCATGCTGAAAATTATACCATTATTACCTCCGCAAACGATTTAGGAAATGCTATTCCGCCCTTGATATTATTTAAAGGGCAAAGGCTCAAACCAACTTTTAGTGATGGATTACCATCGGAATCGCAAGTGAAAATGCCTGTTCTCCTAATATTTGACGGTACCGCATCACATCTCGACGTTTCAATAGTTGATGCTACCGACCCAGTTGGGAATTCACTTATTATGTCTTCCTTCAAACCTTAAGTATGGCGGCGGAAGATGTTGACGTATTTGTAATCGCGGAAAATAAATTGAACAAAAAGTTGTGTGAAAAATATAGCGGTAGCTTATGTTGTCGCGAGTGTCAGAAGTTTTTCCACAGCCAGTGCATCATTAAACACTCTGGATCAAGAATGACTGGAAAAAATTAAATCATTTGCTTCAACTGCAATGACATGACCGACCTGACAGTTGAGGAGATATTACATACTTACGCTAAGAACAACGGCCTGTTAAGTATATTAGTCCTCGAATTGCAGGAAAAGAACGACTTACTACGGGAGAAACTAGAGTTGTTAGAGGCAAAACTTACCAGCCAAGGAAAAACGGAAATTTGCCGTATTAGTGAGGTTAGGAAAACCAAAACAAATCATTCCTCTCTCCCTCCACTGCCAGTGAGAGAAAACAGACATGAAGTTAGCCATAACCATAAGCCAAAACTAGTAGTGTAATGTTTCGGTCGCCACGGACAATAAACGACAAAATGTTCCAGAAAATACAAATGGACCTAATCATAGTAATCATTGTAGTACGGGCATCATTACTGTGGCTGTAGTTCATGCTAGCGCCGATGAGCAAATCGGGAAACTAGCTAAAAATCCCAAAAATATTAAAATGAAGTTTCCTGACCAAAACACCGAGATACAGTTGGCAACGCCGGAACACCAAGTGTCAAAACATCAACAAACCAAAACAAACAAACCTGAAAGTGCTGATGAAAATTTGGGAAAATTCCGAAATTCTTCTACAGGTAGTAATTTAGAAGAGTATGTACCCGATTCTGAGGAATGAAAAATTGCAAGGAGTAGAAGAAGAAAAAAATTGGAACTAAAAAATCGCCCAGCTCCGGAGAAAGGAAGCAACAAGGAACAGACAAGTCTAAAAATGGCTGAGCATTATAAATGGCTTTTTGTATCTGGCTTTGACCCAGAGACAGAGACAGCTCACATTTTAAAATATATCAAGGACATTGGATTCCAGCAAAAATGTATATGTGAGAAAATGAAAACCAAAAATGAACAGAGAAGTTCATTTAAACTAGGGGTGCCAAAATCAATAGGAGAACATATTGGGACTGGTTTGTTTTGGCCAGAAGGGGCCTTTATAAATAATTTTATGAATCTTCAAAGTCGTCGAACAACAAAGCCTCAAATCAGCCAGAGGTCACCGATGGGGCAACATTAAAATTTCTCCAATACAATGTTACATCCTTACGGAATAAAACCAATGAACTAGAGTTAATCTTAAACTCAAATAACATTGATATTGTCTGCATCAGTGAACACAGCATGGCAGAAGAAGAAATAAAATCTGTATACATGTCCCGATATAAGCTCAGTAGCCAATTTAGTAGACAAAACTTTATTAGAGGAGGAGTCGCAATATTTACAAAATCTACAATAGAAATCGTCACTGACTTCGATATTATCTCACATTTTTCAGTTGAAAAAGACTTGGAAATCTGTTGTATATATTTAAATGATTTTAAACTGTTTGTATTGTCAATTTACAGATCTCCATCTGGAATCAACAAAAAAAAAATGTATATTTTGGAGAAAGTGTCGTTCAAAATAGATGTAAGTAAACAAATAATCTTGGCAGGTGATTTTAATGTTCATTTTGGTTCAAATAGTCTAGGGGATATCAGGCCAAAATACTTCTTAATTTCTTTCGATTTTAGGCAGATGATTTTTTGCGAAACAAGGGGCCGAAATTGTATAGATAATATATTCCTAAATTTTGCAGAACAACACAGAACAGGTGAGAGTACAGATTTTTACCTTTCTGGAGATAGGTATATATGGTCTAAATATTTCTGTGTGTTCCTCTGAAAGTAGGAAGACTTGTCGACCGATAACTCATGAAGGTAAGATATGTTTTCATGCAGCAATTGCTAAGGTATCATGGGATTTTATTGATGTTGGGTCGCTTAGTTTGGAAGAAAAGACCACTATGTTCTTGAATCAAATCTGTAACTGCTTCAAAGGTGCATTTCCTGAAAAAACGTTTATTAACAGATTAAGGGACAATTTATAAACACAACAAACGGGTTGGTTTAACTCAAATCTTAGAGAACTTAGGAAAATAGTGAATGAACTGAATGCTTTTTATAAAGTTATGTCAACCCCACACTTATTGAGGCGGCGGAATGATGCGAGACAAGAGTATAGAAAACAAATTATGTTATCAAAAATAGCACATAACGATAACTTAATAAAGATGTCAAGTAATCCTTCTAAGACTGCATGGTCCATCATCAATCAAAATCGATCAAATACAACAAATACCACAATTTCTCCCGAACATTTTAATATAGTTATTTACATTACAAGCTGCGAAAGTTTACTTTTAGGTGCGAGGTGTGTTTAAATAAACGAGGCGAAGCGTAGCGTAGTCGAGGCTATTTAAAAAACTCCAAGCACCTGAAAGGGCTTTCGCAGCGTGTAATGTATTAAACTTTTCATTCTCCCCTCCCGACTTCTTAAAATACACATATTCAAATTTGATGCTGAAAATCCCCAATCGATTGTAATAAAATTGATATAAGGCAGCTTATTGTTATAAAAATACCAGTATCACATAGTTGCTTGTTAACGTTACTAAGGTAACATTCATGTCTATTAAAAAGAATTAGTTTGACACTTATCAAATAATAATATTATTGAATAGTTAAGTTGATAACTTTGGTATTTAGCGAGAGTTTAACAAAACATAAAACATGAGTTCTATTGAAGCATCGAGAAATTAATTATTCTCGTTGTATTGAAGAAGCAGCGAATATTGCGTGCAGTTGTAGTTTGTTAGCAGATAAATCTAAAAATCGGTACAATCAAGTCTATGAAAATTTCGTTAAATGGTGTACAACTAAAGATGTGTCCCTAATAACGGAAGATGCATTATTGGCAGTGCCGCCGTTGCTTTTGGACAAGATTTTCAATCAACATTTGCCATTAAATATTTCAGGTTCATAATATAACAGTTGTAATTTTAAATTTAATTTTTATTCTAAATAACGTTTGACATTGAAAACGTTGACTTAACATTTTTATTTTTTTCGACATCCAGGGTACGAAAGTTTTGCATACTTAGCAACCTATCACCTAGCATGTTTTACTTTCGCTTTCGCTTGCCCTTTTAAAACAGAAAATTATAATTTCGTAGAGGGGAGAATGAAAAATACTTTGTAAATATTGCCCATGAATTACTGAAAAATCTAAATAGGTGTCCAAACCAAAACATAAAAGAGCTGAGAGGGCCAATATTTAAATTCAGGGAAGTATCTTATATAGAAGTTAGAGACATCATCCATAACTTAAAAAATAAATCTAGTCGTGACATCTATGACCTCAGTGTGCCTTCGATTAAATCAATTAAATAATTAATTTTATATCCATTGACTAAACTTATAAATTTAGCTATCATAAATGGTTATTTTCCTACTTTCCTGAAACATGCTCTAGCGTAGCCTACCGATAGATCTAGCCCTGACACTCATCACCGCAATGCCAGTGACATCACAACTGTAGGCGTAATTGAGAAAATAATGGATAAAATCGAGTTGCGTTCTTTTACATATTCACTCCAATATCTTCGTACCTAGTTGAGCTATCAAAATATTTTTTTTACTATTGTACAGTGCACAGTTTGGCGCTTCTGTCGAAGTATAAAATGGTTGATATTTTCTATTCTAAATATGCTTAGAACATCGATAACTTTTGCAGTTCAGAAATTATGCAGGCAAATATTCACCAATCGAAAAACTTTTTTGTTTTTAGGAATTTCCTATAACATGCAGCGAAGAAACTGTAGATAAAAGACCAAAAATATTTCTGGTACCAAAATCGTTATTGTCACTTTTATAGTTTAGGCGCTATGATATGTTATAGAGCGCAGAATTCAAAAACTCTGCCGGCGCCGATGTGACGAGTTACCAGAATTGCGCTATAAAATACGATAGCGCCTAAACTATAAAAGCGACAATAACGATTTTGGTACCAGAAATATTTTTGGTCTTTTATCTACAGTTTCTTCGCAGCATGTTATAGGAAATTCCTAAAAACAAAAAAGTTTTTCGATTGGTGAATATTTGCCTGCATAATTTCTGAACTGCAAAAGTTACCGATGTTTTAAGCATATTTAGAATAAAAAATCTCAACCATTTTATACTTCGACAGAAGCGCCAAACTGTGCACTTTTCAATAGTAAAAAAATAATTTTGATAGCTCAATTAGGTTCGGAGATATTGGAGTGAATATGTAAAAGAACGCAACTCGATTTTGTCCATTATTTGCTCAATTACACCTACAGTTGTGACGTCACTGGCGTAGCGGAGATGAGTGTCATGGCTAGATCTATCGGTAGGCTACGGCTCTAGTCGTTCCAATATATAAGAATAAGGGTGATATCAATGATGAAGGTAATTATAGACCAATTACTCTGCTTCCCATTCTATCAAAAGTGTATGAAAAATGTATGGCTGAGCAAATTATTCAGCATTTTGAGAAGTATGAACTTTTTAATGAGGCTCAGCATGGTTTTAGGAAATACAAAAACGCTACATCTGCTATTATAAGTTTAACAACAACTGTTATGGAGGTATATGAGAGTCATTATTATGCAAGCACTGTCTTTTGTGACCTGATCAAAGCATTTGATTGTGTCACACATCAACTCTTACTGCAGAAACTTTCCACTTATAATTTTCACGAGACAAGCATAGAACTAGTAGAATCCTATCTGCGAGACAGATCTCAAACTGTCAAAGTGGGGGATGTCTCTTTGAGGAGCCTGGAATTGACTGTTGGCGTACCACAGGGATCAGTTTTAGGTCTCCTTTTATTTCTTAGATATATCAATGATTTGCCAGATAGCTTTGAATCAGTCAGTTTCAGTCTCTTTGCTGATGACACTACTCTCACAGTCAATTGTAAAAATGCAGATGAAGTAAGTGATAGAACATGTGAGACACAATCAGGGTAAAGCAATGGTTTACTAACAACGGCTTGGTTTTAAATGAGACAAAAACTAAAAATATGATATTTTCTTTGAGGGATTATGTTGCAGATTTGGAGGTTGAGGAGTCTGCTTCTTTCTTGGGGATAACGGTAGATCCAAAACTAAGTTGGGAACCTCACATTGATAGATTGGCATCTAGACTTGCAAGGAACATTTTCCTTTTGAGAAACTTATCAGAAAAGGTCTCCAAGCTGGTTCTCAAAACTGCATACTACTCATTGTGTCACTCTCATATGTCTTATGCAGTGATAACATGGGGGAATGCTGCACAAGCTCACAAAATCTTTGCTTTACGAAGAAGGGCTGTGAGAATAATGGCAGGGTTGAAGTACCGGGATGACTGTCGGCCAGCGTTCGTTACCATGGGAATACTTACTTTTCCTGGTATTTTCATATTGGAGAACTTGATTTATGCTCGGAGGAACTTACAGAAATATGTCTTGGGCAGTGACTACATACTTAAAATACTCGTGCCAGAGACAATTTAGAGGTTCCACATTATCGTTTGAGCAAAAGTCAGAATGGTCCCAACTAGTGGGCAATAAAATTCTACAATAAATTGCCTAGTGAATTGAGAGGTCTGGATGTTGGAGCCTTTAAAACTAAAAATAAAACACTATCTTGTTCAAAAAGCATCTTATTCTTGTGATGAATTCTTAAAGTCTGCGTTTATTCTTTGAGTAACCTGCTAGGATTTTGATATATTTTGAAGTGTTTTGATTGTTTAATTTTATTTTATTAATCTGTAATTTTATTAGTATTTTAACTATCATTTTAGTATTTTTATGTTTGTTTGAAAAAAGAAAAAGAACTGTATAAACTCTAGCTTGTAGTTTTGTACTGTGTTTTTGTAGTTTTTTTCATGTATTTATATTATTCTGACTTGTGTAAATGTTTATTTGACATATTGAGCATTAATAAATTATCTGAATCTGAATATGAGTCTGAAAACATCACTCACGAATTGCAACCACTCGACAAAAGCGTGTTCCGATATTTCGAACATTTTTGGGACGTGGAGTTGTTACGTTATTGGAACAAGGACCCGGATAGGAAGATGAATAAAAAAAGATTTTCTGAAGTTTTTACACCAGTTTGGGGGAGATGTATAACCATTGAATATTACGCACGGATTCAGAGTATTTGATAAAAGTGTTATTCTTGACCATGCATATGGGCCAAGTCTTCCCACACAGCAAGAACAGATTCAGCTTGAACCCGAGAACAATGATCCAGTCGCTTCTGACGCAGACGATGAAGTGCCTATTGCTGCTGTAAAGCGTCGTAAAACCATTCAGGATACTCCCTTGAAAAAAAACAGTTTCTCTAAGATTCTTGTCACTCCTGATATGAAACCGGTCACCGGAAAACAAATCAACAGAAACAAATCTATGAATTACAGAACACAACGGGTAGCAAGATACGTTTTTTGCTTCGATTTCAAAGGAGAAGCCACCAAAGACAGTACTCGAATCAGATCATCTGCTTGGACCCAGTACGTCCTACAAGCAACAAAAACAAGTTAAAATGAAGACTAAGCTTGTAAGTTCAGACCATGCTTTGGAAAGGTGAGAGGATTCCGATCTGAACGATGAGGTAGCTCTAAGTCGTCGATCAACAAGAAATTTCAGATCCAGAGACTCCAAGCAAAGTAGAAAAGATTCCTTATCGTCAGTGAATTTACCTAGTAGTAGCTCCATTCAAACTGAGGACTGGTTTTGTGTCATCTGTGATGAAAACAGAGTAGCCGACATGAGACAATGTAAAAAACTGTCAATCCTGGATGTATGATGATTGTATGGGACTGACTAAAGATGATCCGGAGGCTGTTACATGTCTGGAATGCGATGATTAGGTTATTTGATCATTTACGATTAAAGGAGTCAATAGGGCCTTATTACCCTGTGCGGCTGGAAATAAGGCCCAATGGGGAGTTTAAGTTTTATTTAGAAAAAAACTGTTTGTGTTGTTCTTAAAAGTTTACTGGTTCAAATAATAAATACTAATTTGATGTTTCAATATCATTAAAGATTGTTTGTTCCATTTTTGTTTATGGTGGGCCTTAATACTTAATACCCCCAGGCGCCCTACGTTGGTAAAAATCAAATATGTTATATGCTCTCTTAGTTTTAGAGCCCAATGTTTACCATGTTCTTGATCATTTATTAAAGATCATTAAAACGACACCGAGCGTTCTTCAAAAATCGAAACTTGATACCGGAGATTTATATAAAATATACAGGGTGTCTCACGGTGGATGGTACCTTAGGCGTTTCTGGAGAACCACTTAACGGATCATTCTAAAAATTTGGAAGTTTACATAAACGGATATGCTCTATCTTGACAATGTCATGTTGCCGCTTCTACTAAAAAGTAGTAGCAACTCTAAAATTGTAAATAGATCATCCTGTATATTATTGCATATTTGGATTTTTCGGAGAATTCTAGACATATTTCATGACTAATGTCCTATACCTATCTGCTACTATTTTTGAAATATTGACAGTTGAAAATCGAATATTTACCAAGTTTGACAGCCTGTAAAATCTAAATGGCTGAAGATAGAACAAAATGGTTTGCACTTTCCCATCTTGGTTTTTCATAAGCTATCGTTTGACACTAACTTTAGATTAACCAGAGGTTAAATTTAACCGGAATTTCTTAACCTCTGGATAAATCTAAAGTTAGTGTCGAACGATAGCTTATGAAAAACCAAGATAAGAAAGTGCAAAACCATTTTGCTCTATTTTTTGCCGTTTAGATTTTACAGGCTGTCAAACATGGTAAATGGTCGATTCTCAACTGTCAATATTTCAAAAACAGTAGCAGATAGGTATAGGACATTATTTATGAAATATGTCTAGAATTCTCCACAAAATCCAAATATGCAATAATATACAGGGTGATCTATTTAAAATTTTACAGTTGCTACTACTTTTTAGTAGAAGCGGCAACACTGCATTGTCGAAAATATTTTAGCAAGGTAGAGCATATTCGTTTATATAAACGACCAAACTTTCAGAATTATCCCTTGAGTGGTTCTCCAGAAACGGCCAAAGTACCATCCACCGTGAGACACCCTGTATATATTGGAAAACGTAGTCGTAAAACTCATGCGTTAGAAAAAGACAACCTTACTTAATATTGTTCCTCTTTAATTGGTCTTGGTCAGAGTTACAGGCCCAGTATTTACGATTTTTCTCCGTTTCAATTAAATGTGGGGGCATGAAACCTGATATTATTGATATCAGCAAAAGGAGATCTATCGAAACTTTTCAAAGATACAGGACAACCCATTTCAAATTCGAAACTTGATAGCGGAAACGGTGTTAGATATTCTCTCTCTTTTTCACTCATTAGGTTGATAGCCCTACTCTTACTATTTTCCTGGGTTATTATTGAAGATACAAGTATCAAACAGGGTTTCCTTTAAATCAGTAAGAATGGAACTATTTAAAAAGTCAAAACATTACAGGGCGTCACATTTCAAAAATCGAAATTGATCCCAGAAACTGAGAAACGGCGCGTGATACGACAACGCTGTCGCACTAATATTTTAAATACAGCCTGGTGGAGTAAAATTTTAATTTAATATACTGAATAGGCAAAATTATAAAGCTACTATTCGGTGGCGTCCGCCGGTATAATAAACTTTTTAAAAGACAGTCAATTATTCCATTAATTAAATATAATATATTTTTACTCTTAAATAAAAAATTGGCCCACTACTAAATTCCTCACGTGATACAGTTTAGGAAACATGCCCAAAAGTAAAATACAAGGGCCCCAACGTATCCATAAGTAAAGTGTTGATTGGGCTGTATTGCTATTGACAAACTTTTCTCTGAAAGCACGATTTTACATGGTTGCCAGAACATGTGTCCGGCTCCGACCAATCTACAGTCAATCAACCCTTTACGTTTCGAGCCCCTCCAAAAAAGCAAAAACACATCGTTTCGCAAAACTGATATTCAAAAAAATCACCAACGCACGTTAAAACACAACCTGTCTCGTTTTGATACGTGTCAAAAAAGGCATTTAATATCACAAAAACAACTCTTTCCATTTCTTACAGTCGTCTAACACTAAAATGTATTTATTTCATAGTTTATCACCTAGAGGCTGCCGAAGACAAAAGTAAGCGGTAACTACGGACTACCTGTAAAATTATATAAAAAAAAATAAATAAATATTATATCCAGATACTCAAAAATTCAAATTAAATCTACTTAAGCACTACAAGCAAAACCAAGTAAGTGACGACTTTTAGTACAAGTCGAATTTTATAAATACGGACCTGACTCTCTTTTAAGTTTAACCCATAAAAAATGCATTAAACAAAAAATGCTTGCATCTCTGTCTAACACACGTATGGGAAAAGCTGATGACCTATGAAAGTGTGAAGCATGAAAGTTCAGGTTCGTATTTAGAAACTTGCATGTTATGATGGTGATGTAGATAAAACGTCGAATTAAAAATGCGATAACGTGAAAAAGTGCAATTATTTATTTGATATAACGCAAATTTAAACATTTTTGAAAAAAATCTTAAAGGTGTTCTGATTCAGTCCTTTATATTTAAAAATTAGAGATGTAAAGATGAAAATGCGAAGTAAAATAAATTTGAAATATTATAAAAAAAACTAAAATACTAACATCTTACGACGAGGTTTGTGGATTCATTAAACGTAAGGTATTTCGTTCGGTGTATATTTTACTTTTTCTTTTATAGATTTTCTGTAACAATCCTGTTTCCTTTGGCTTTAATATATATTTTTTCATTTAGGAAAAAATTTCAAAAAAAGGCGAAAATATTGAAAATATACTTTTTACGAAAATATTCCAACCTACATCTTTTAATAATAAAAAGTTATTGGTCGAAAAACACTTCTAACTTCTCTCAAACTAAGTCAAAATAGCAATAAAAAAATAAATAGCTTTTACAAAGACTATATATAAAAAAACAAATAAATTCAGCAAATTTTCAGATATTTTTCATTTAATGAATATTTACTTCAATTCAGCTGGAAAAAAATGTAAAACTAACCCAAATTCCTAACCGGAATACTTAGTTTGGATTGGAATAAGAACTAACCCAAATTTAACCCAACAACAAAAACGTATTTTTCAAAAATGTATATCTCCGAATAATGTTGGTCTCAAAATAGAATTTTAGAACAAAAAAATAGTTATCAAAATTCAAAAAATATCGTGAAAAAACTGCAATCCGTGTATGTGTTCCAAGTCAACTTGTGATTAAGATGTGTATGTTACTGTTTATTTTAGTTATTTGTCTTATTATTCAAGAGTGATGTTAATAGTATGTGTGTCTAGCGAACATTTTATTACCTTTTATGTAATAGCGTTTTCTGTCTGTTTAGTATTACTATTAACCCACTTATGATAGAAATTTGATTTTCCAATGTATATCATTACTTTTTGTGTATTCCTTTTCTTCTGATAATATCGTTGTTTGTTTTTGCATTAATTTCAACTGTTTACGTATGTATACGCTGGTAAGTTTCGTTTACAATATGAATTTTGTTTTTGGTTATTTTAAGTTCCCTGTCTCATTATTGAAGGGTGATGTTAATAACTTGCTTGTTCAATGCACGTTTTATTACTTTTTATGTAGTAACGCTTTCTATCTGTTTGGTATTAGTATTAACCCACTTTTAATTACTTTTGTGTATTTCATTTCTTTTGATAATCTCGCTATTTGTTTTGGCATTAATTTCAGCTGTTGACTTGTGTATACTTGTATACCCTGATGTTTCGTTTATAATGTGTATTTTGTTGTTTATTTTAATTTTTCTGTCTTATTATTCAAGAGTGATGTTAATAACTTGTTTGTTCAATGTACATTTTATTACTTTTTATGTACTAGCGTTTTATGTCTGTTTGATATTAATATTAATCCACTTGTGATAGAAATTTCATTTTCCAATGTATATCATTACTTTTTATGCGTTTATTTTCTTCTGATAATCACGCTATTTGTTTGGTCATTAATTTCAACCGTTGACTTATATATACATGTATACCCTAATAGGTTTCGTTTAAAATGTGCATTG